>WOGP01001443.1:0-19078 GCA_015342065.1 Leptinotarsa undecemlineata | reverse complement strand
TACATCTAAAAACGGCAACTTTCGTTCTTTCTCTACTTCATATGTGAATTTTATACTCTTACACCTGTTGTTTAGTGCTGACTGGATATTCTCAATTCTGGTTATCCTTGTATCCATCACAGCGAATACAACAAAGAATACAAGAAAATTGGAGAGACCAATTTTCTTCTCCTGAGGATGCTAACTTTGTTGGCAAAACGCGCGTCGAGTGCAGAAATATTAGTTTGATGTTTGGGTAATTGATCAAAGAAGTTATTCAATTTTCACACCAAAGGTTCCAATCCCATAGTTACTTCCTTTGATGTTCTTGGCTAACAAGGTTGTAAGCGAGGTTCGCGTCTCCAATCAGGCGGATGGCTCTTTTCTGGATGGAATCCAGCAGTTTCAGGATATGATTAGGGACGGAGCTCCATACATGAGAACAATACTCCAAAAAAGCTCTAATGTGATTTTTATACTGCATCAAAAGTGCTTGACGTGTGTAGAGTTTTCTTGTTCGGAACAGTGTTTAAAAGTTTTGACAAGCGGGCTTTTGCAATTCCAGCGACATGATTGGGCCAAGACATATTGGTGACAATTCCAACCCCCAACAAACTTATCGAAACAGAAAGTGAAATTGTCTGACCTGACATTGTTACATCCGGTTCAAAAACATTTATCTGTTTTTTAAAAAAACTGATGCTTGGGTTTTTGTGGCATTGAATTGAACCTGATTATTTTCACCACAATTCGAAAATCTTCATCATCATCTAGATCTTCATTGAGATATCAACCTCCCGCTGTCGTGGATGTCCTGGAATCGAAATGAAATCACAAAACAAGTGTGATGTTAGCAGAGCAATATATTGGATTCTTGTTTTTTCCAATTCGCCGTTGATATATGATAAAAAAAAGGTTATAGATAGTGTGGATCCCAGGGGGACGTCAGCGTTGATGGTAAAAGTATTCGAGAGATATGGTGATTGACAGTTTTCTCCATGATTTTCGATATCACTGATAGCAAAGCGACTGGTCTGTAGTTATTTGAAAAAATTTTCTTGACCTTTTTGTGAATAGGCTGACCACGAGCAATCTTTCAACAAGAAGGAAAACCCTTTTTTTGTAAGACAGGTTGAGAAATCTGTGGGGTGGGACACAAATTGTTCGACTAGTAGATATGTTTTCCCATGGCTGTTGTGTTTGTGATGGAATTGTGGATTTTGTAAAGCTTTGATAACAGCTACAGCTACCGATTTTCTGATTGTGAAGTTTTTTGCTTTCACTTATCCTAAGTTGTTGCGAGCATTAACGAACCTATTTCTGTTTAATCACTGGGATTTTTGCGCCACTGCCGGTAGGCGAGATTTTTGGAGGCGACAGCTTTCTCGCAATTTTTGTTGAACCAAATGTTTCCGTTAGAAGTTTGTGTCATTGAAAAAGGAATATATGCAAACATGGATGATAGACTAACTTCCGTGACTTCATAGACACAAATACATATATCTTTAGAGCTGGTCAGGGGAAATTCCGGAAATGGTCTTGATGATCCAACCACTCAGCAGATGTGTATTGTCAAACTGCGTGGCTTGAATTGTTCACCAACATTTATCGGCACTGAAATGAGTGTAGACCTGTTAAGATATCTGTAGAAAACAAATTCAACAGAGCAAAGTTGAATTAGCATCAGTTTTGTTCATTTTCAAAATTGTTGAACGTGAAATACCCAAAACAAAGTAATAACATCAATATGAGGTCCTATACTACCTAGAAGTTGCCCAAATTATTGAATTATCCGGATGGTTGAATTTAAAGATGAAAGACCTGAAAATTATTTTGATTCATGACTTTCTTTCAAAGGTAATATCAGTAGAAGGTTCAAAATTGATACATATGAAAAGAATGAAACCAATTGCTGTCTGTACATGAAAGTTACTCAAATTTGAGAACTCAAAACGATCATGTTTGAATTATTTTGTCAATCAGTGAAGCATAATGAAGAGCTGTATAAATTGATTATTTCGTTATAATCAGGTTTAATTCCTTATTTCATTCATTATTGTTGTTTCACTGGAATAATAATTAAATTGTAGGTTATTTGTTTATCTGTGCAATGGTGGGCGCTAATCTCAAAACAGACTCGATCAATTTGGGGCAGTTATCACTGATGTATAAGCTTTACATACTAGCTTTTATTCGATATTTTCAAATTGAGTTCATGATTGAAGAAGTTTTTTCGAATCGGGGACTCATTTCAAATATTTCCTGGATAAAATACTATGAAAATACCATTCATATTTGTTGACTGAGTCTTTGGTTTATCATATGTATAGTTTATACATATAATAAATTTCTTGTAAATTAAAGATATAAGAATACATGGAAAATTTCTGCTATTTACAAATCTGGAAAAGTAATGAAAAACACCAACACAAAATATATTGGAACTAGTGGTTGCCCGCGGCTTCGCCCGCATACAAATTGGTATGTCACATTAAGTTTCGTGACAAACCATTTTGAACAACGAGTTACAATATTTTTCATCAACCCAAAACTTCAGGTTTCCAACTTCAGAAATGACGAAACTCAATAGAAGCTTCAAAGCCCTATGTTTTTCCTTTGGGGGTGAAAATTCCTGATTACCTATATTGATGCCTATTCACGCTATACAAAGAAGTCAACTGCATATTTCAAGATTCTAAGTTCAGTAGCTTCGGCTCTACGTTAATGTAAAATTGTTCGTCAATCAATAGGTCATTCTTGTATAATATTGAATAGCAATATCTGCAAAAAAACTGAAATGATTAGAATGAAAAACAATGGTAATCCTACTCTCTCTAATATTATGAATGCGTAAAGTTTGTGAGGTCTTTTACTTTTTCATGCCTAAACAGCTCAACTGATTCAAATGTGTGTCGGTATGTAGATAGATAATGACATGGAATAACACATAGGGTAGGTTCCTACGGTAACGCAAGTAAAACAACGAGGAACAGCTAGTATTGTATTAATGGGTACCTATTGATTGGCTGACGCACTTATATTGAGGTACAGCCGAAGCTACTAAACCTAAAATCGTGAAATATGCAGGTAGGTTATTTGTATAGCGTAAATAATCATTAAGAAAGGGAATCAGGAAATTCCACACCCAACAGGGAAAAATTGTGGTTTGTGGATTGTATTGAATTTCGTCAACATTGAAGTTGTAAACCTGAAGTTTTGGATGAATAAAATAATATTGTTACTATTTTTAGTCTGTAACGGAACTTAATATGAGACACCAAATTTTACGCGGGCGAATCCGCGAGCAACAGCTAATAATTTATATTTTATCTTCAAAAACACAGTAACATAAAAATATGCCAACTGCACTCAGTAATAAATAGCTTCGAGAACAAATTATGTTACCTATAAAAAAAATTCACAGAACTAACAAAACCGTCATGGACGTCTGCCCTAACGCGTCTGCCCGCGTTCGGTTTACGTTCTCGGCGTTGGCGCGACATTGCTTAGACTGCTGCTCTACCCCCGCGCATCGCCCCTTGTCGTCTTACAGTAGATGCGATCCGTAATGGCTTACTGCGTTGCGTCAAGTTATATTCATCATGAAAACTTTTAAATGATTCGTCTCAATTAATTTATGTAAAAGACGAAGTTCATCTATTTCAAATACTCAAAACGACAATTGTATCAATTTTTATGAGAATTCAAGAGATATTCTAAAATATGCATTGTGAAAAACTATTCAATTCATTTGTATTTATAGCTCAGTATTTTGCATATAGTGGCTACCACATAAGAGGTAGATATATGCTATCGCAAGCTTTCTGTTAGAAGTATTTAAGATAAACAATTTTAGTTTACATTATCTTCAAGTACCTTCAACAGAATAGGCAGCGCATGACAAGATATAATGACCAAAATTACACAAAACCTTTTTAGTCTATATGTTATTCTGATTTATAGGCTATATTTAATTTTAGTTTCATCTAAATCCGTTCGGTCGTTTAGACGGAAAAGAACCACAGACATATATTTATTTATCCATCCTCACAAACTGTCACATTTATAATATTAGTATAGAGTATGAATATAGATGTTTGTTTGATATTCATACATTTCATACTGATTTCAACGTGGGATTCAAAAATGTATTTCATTTTCTGAAATTCATATGAAATCAGAATAAATGCTCGGAATAATAATAATGATGGAGTTCAGCTTACGCTGATCTTCTATTCAACCAGTATTATGTACATTTCACAAATCAGTATATGGAATAACGCAAAATGAATAAAAGTTATTGAAAGATGAGTTAACGTCTCACAGATTGTTGAAACTTCATTCATTTGAATTTCATTGAAAATTTTCAAGAGAATTCACATGACGAGAATTGAACATGCAAAATCAATTAAGAAAAATTATGATGATACATGTTGGAATTTCAAGATTAATCATTCTTTTAACGTTTTCTACTTCCTTAACTCTTTAACAGTGTTGAATTTTTTCAACAGTCACCGTTTTGTGTCAGATGCGGGATAACAACTGACGGTTAGAGATTAGTTTACTGGTCTAATGTTTGGCAGTAGAAGGCGATTCAAAGTTTTGGTTTGGAAAAATAATTTTTCATATTCAATCTGAGGTTCTGCTAAGTCCAAATTATTTCTCAAATTAGCAAAATGTATGGTTGGTTGAGTTTTTGGAACATACTGAAACAAGTGAAATGAATTTCCATTTGTTTCATGAAAAGAGTTTTCAAATTGTTTTTTACTATAACAGAAGTGCAACTGATCGCTGTCTGTAAAGGATGAACCAAATTCGAAGGTGACCATTTAAATCTCGGGATCTGTGAAAGATACAAGTTCGGTTAAATAAAGGCAAAGTTACCTATTCAAAAATTTTCAGAATACTGGTTTGGAATCTGTGAAATTCTGAATACTTCAGGCGATATCCTGAAAAAAAAGCAAGATTAAATTTTTTTCCTGGAGTTATCAAACCGCTATTGAAAAATGAGAAACTTTTCTCATAGCAACTTTTACAGTGTTTTGATTCCGACGTTTCGTCCTTCAGAAAGTATTATCGGATTTGTTTTTTTTAATACCGACCGATATAATGAAATATCCTGTATTCAAAACCAATTCAGTTATATATTTATCAACCCACTATTTGAAAATGCTTCTTTAAAAAATTATTCAAATAGTTGGACATGTAAAAAGAAAAAAAAATCGAGGGACTGACTAAAGTGAAAGGTGTTATAGACACCATGATAATTTGTAATTGAAGCGTGGTTCCTAACTAAAACTTTTTATTTTCACATTCAAAAAAGCGTGTTCTTTTAGACTTCTAGTTTTATAAATATTCCAAAACAAAAACTACGTTGACTCATTAGACATTTTGTTATTTTGATTATTTACTGAAAAAAAGATGAGCAAAGTGAAACTGAGTGAGTAATAAAAATTAGAAACTCTGAACATTGAAACTATAATATAAATCTCCAAACTGTAAACCTGCTGCTTAAATGTTTTTGCACTAATCCGACATTATTCCAATATGGAACGCTGTATGAACTTGATGGGAATTGAACTTCAAACTGTGCAGGAGTTTGTTAGAAGCCCTGATTATGGAAAACGAAAAAACACAAACTATGAGAAGATTTCGATTATGTCCTAAGGGAGAGAATGAGTTCCATGATACTTGACTATTTAAAAACATATTGGCACCGGATTTGTTATGTAATTGCTCAATACATCGATCAAAACTCATAATGAATATAATCAACAACACTTTATCGAAAAATAAAAAAAAATAATCCAAAACCAACATCAACTGTTTGACTACATAATATCTTTATCAGCGATATTCGAAATATTTGTTGGTAGTTTGAGCTAATGTACAGTGAGAATTGAATATTAACTTCTGTAATGCATGTTGAAGGACCATTCACTATATGAGTTGAAATTTTATGAATGAAGAAAATAGTAAAAGAATCCCATAAAACCATTCTGGAAGAAGATACCTTATAAGGCTTCTAACTACGAATATCATCAGTAAACTAGGATCCCAAAAGCTTCAACATTGAACCACAAACAATAATAATTTCCTGTTTCTTGCCAGAGAACTTTCACTGAGCAGGTAACTATATGATATAAGAGCCCAAAAGCGTCAGCCATATATAATAATGAATTCAACGGGTTTGAGGTCTGATGTCACCTAATGAAATTGTAATTGGTCCTCCGAACCAATAGAACCACTTTCTCAAAAATTTTGGTAGTTATTTCCTCTATATAACATGTACACTATATTTCAAATCATGAAGAATAATTGAAAATAATTTGAACTATAGAAAAATACTTTTTCCTAATCTCACCTTCAGCTCTAGTGGACAAAATACTCATCAGTGAATCATTTTAAAATGATGTTTATTTGAATTATGTTATTTGTAAGACAGAGGAGTTCAAAGTATTGCAATCTGGATTTGGGATTCTGCTCTGGTATCATCCACTAGAATTATTTCATTTGGTTTTTGCGAATTTTGGAACTAGTATGACCACGGTTAGTACAACTCGCAACATTTATGGCGTATTATGAATACAAGATATTACCTGAATACTGTTATCATCTAGGTTCTCATTTGCAGTGAAAACTATAGAAGGAAACAGAAAGCGACATGATATTTGGCGGTAAAGTTTTCCGTAATAACTATTTGTTACAAAAGTTTACTATTTTTTCAAGATGTGAAGCTACGTACTCGTATATCATTAAGTTACTTTGTAGAATTTCGACCATTTCGTTGATCGAGGATTCTACAAAACCACCCACGATCCCCTATCATACACTATGTTCTCTATGGATGGAGCAGACTGGAAAAAAAGCAGGATGGCCTTTTCCCCTTCTTTCACTAGCGGACGAGTAAAAGCAATGATTCCGTTAATTTCGTCTGTCAGTGAACTTATGATTGAAGAAATTGGCGATTTGGCGACTGAAAATGTTGATTTGGATATTAAACAGGTGAGATGAGAGTTTAAAAAATTATCAAATACAATGTTAAACACCCAAGTTAATCAATCAATGTTGCTAAATGTACTGTAGGGTATGTTTGCTGATTACGGTACGAAACTTCAGAAGGTGATTCGTTAAGTGATTTTGAAAAAGTTCTCATGATGTCTGGACTAGTTCGTTTCTGAGGTACAGGGCGTTGAAATTTGAAAGAAAGGGAATTTATGAAATATCATACATATTCTTACTCCGATTTGTTTGAAATTTGCTTCAGGTTTTTGAAGTGATAAGGCGCTCATTTAGCCTTAACTGAATTGAAATTATAAGGTTCATGGAAAAAATACCACACTGACTTGTTGTTCTAGGTTTTGAATTTTTTAGATCATCCAACTGAAAATACAGAGTTTTCGTCTCTTTTCTTCATATCAAGTTCCGTTTTCGAGAAAAAATATTTAAGGCACTTTGCATATCATAAACACCTGATTTAGAGATTGGCTGACAGTGATAATGTTGTCTTACCAGTGAAAGTTGTTAGTTAGCAGCGATTTATTCATGAATGATTTTACTAGCGCTGAAGTAGTGATTTTCACCCAATATTAATATTTCACAAGTAATTGATTCATACGATGGTAAACAATGATAATTTTACCGAAATATTCCATTCACGGACAGAGCAAATTTTTCGCGGAATGCTATTATAAATTTTCACAGGGACTATTTTTGTGCGATTGAAAATGCCTACGTTATTAAAGAAAGCCATTTTCAGCAACAATTTTCGCTGATCGTTTGAATAGGGATGATTGGTGATTACCTAATCAGCCCATTTTTTCCACCAGCAAGATCAACAGGTGAATCCTACACAGTCTTTTTGCGATATCATACATCCATTTTATTGGAAGAAGTGCCGCTACTTATACGAGGCAATATGTGGTTCACGTAACTAATTTTTGTGTTATTGCTCGTCAGCATTCAGACATCACATACCCTAATCGCTGAATTGAAATATGAACTTGCAACACTAGGCATCGAAATGAGCTATCTGTCCCTTACATACACTACCAAACAATGAAACCATATACCCCACTCAAGTCCTGAAAGATATTGCAGGACTCAAGAATTTCAGAAGTTATGTCATAAGTTATGTTATTTGAAGCAAATGCTATTATTCAAATAATTTCTAGATGTGATGAATATGTATATATGGTGAAATTAGTTTCAGATACTCTTTCAATTGTGTGATGTGAAAAACATAAATGTTTGTTTGAATTAGTTTTCAGACTTTCACATTCAGCTGTATTTTAATTCTTGTCTCTATATTCCAATAGTGTTTTTATATGTCGAAATTTTGTACTATACTTCAATATTTTGGAATTTTCATCCCCCATAATTTATAGATATTGTAAATACATTTCAACTTGTTTTTTCAAACTCGACCCTGACGTTTGCTGTGTCCTGTGTTGATCGGTTTTCAAAAAGAGTATTATTATTATCAAACTGGATCCATCTCAGCTCCTGATGACGCTAGCTTGGTTACGAAACGCACGTTGAGAGAGTTTTTTGCTTTGGTTGGAAAAAAGTGTTCTCATTAGATTTAATTCACGCCAAGAGATTCAGTTGTATACAAAACAATATGAAGCATTATCATTTGATTATTCATCTAGGGTACTTTTTCTATATTTATTTTTTTAGTTAACGACCAAATTCACCATCAATTCGCTAGCAAGCTGTGCTCTAGGCATAGAACCTGGAAACTCTAGCAAAACTGACATTTTTGCAAAAATGACAAGGAAACAGTTTCAATGTGAGAATTTCACAAACTCCTTCAGGTTTACGGTTCTGAATAAATTTCCGGATTTTTGTAGTAAACTGGGTGAGTATGAACAGTATGAGTATGAGTTTCGAACAGTTAATCAACCCTTTTTTCGAATAAAAACAGGTGAAAAGAGTTCGGCCTACTTGGTTGGTTTTCAGTGGAATTTATTTTCACACACTTTATATTGACTTCACCTGTATGTATGTATATATGTATGTATGCTTGTTTGAATGTATGTTTGTTTGTAACTCACAAGCTCGGTATATGTATTGACAGAATTATTGGCATAATTGCTTGATCTATTCACGGGCAGATGACGCTGCACGTAACCAACTTGATATTTCTTGATCTATTTGCGGGCAGATGGCGCTGTAGGAGATCCCCTTGATAGGTTGTTCGAAAGAAAATCAAAATAATGAATATAGTTTGAAAAATTAAAAAACACGCTTTCCAAGCATATGAAACTTAAAAGTAAAAAATAAATTTAATTTTAAAAAACACGCTTTCAAAGACCATCGCTTTTGGAGAACATCAAACTAAAATATTTTTTTTTAAATAAGCTGAAAACAATAACGATCGAAAAATACTAGTACTATTGTGACAAAAGCGTTGCCGCTTTCTGCCATATTTTTTGTATATCTAGCGCACAGGCTTTTTTCATAATATTAGTAGTATTTTTCGATAGTTATTGTTTTGAGCTTATTTGAAAAAAAATTTTTACCTTTTTAGTCCGATGTTCTTCAAAAGCGTGTTTTTTCAAAACCATATTTACTTTTATCATATACAAGGCGTAATGAATAAGTACGACAAACTTCCGGAGGTGATTATGCATAAAAAAATAATGCTATTCACTATAAAACTTTTGTTTGCAAATGATTCGTGTTCCGAGATACAGGTTGTTAAAGCTTATCTTCAAAAGCTGTCTATTTATGTATTGCTCTAAAACCGGTAGAGCTATGCCAATGAAATCTGGTTGTTGTCAAGAGATAGTTTGCGCATTCGTTGACAAGCATTGAAGCATTTCATATAAAATATTTCAAACTAAAACAATTTTTCACTTTCCCGTTCAGTTTGTGGCAAATTACTTTTGCCATTTTGTCATATGGTATGCCATTTTTACCCCAAAGAAATTTGAATACTTCAACGTGTATTTTTTATTTCTTCAGTACGTTATCTAGTTGCGACGCCGGTAGGCTACTGTCAACATTCTGTTAAAAACGTATATGCCATCGAAATGTTGAATGAATAGCGTTTTCTCATCATGAGCGTTCAGTTTGATATAACATCGAAGTTGAAATTTAATTAGTTTCTTTATCAAAAATGACAAAGAATACAAATGTGGAATTGTAAAAAATATATTCAAGAAATAACGGCTGTTAGCGAGCGCCCTCCAGAACAACAATCTGTGTAACTGTTTTCCTTGAAGAAATTTCCCAACAGCATTGTAGGTAATCGCTCAGATACAGCATATTCAAATCGTTGTATAGGTATGGGAGGTTCGAAACATCGGCCTTCTCGAACCCCTGATTTGAATCTTCCAAATTTTTGCATTTGAAGTCATTAGTTCATTTCATCTGAGAAATTAAATCAAAGCTGGCTGTGATGTGAATTGATAACAAAATAGCATACAGAAAAAAAATTGAGAAGTATTTCCCTGCATTCATAAATTTTTTTTAAACTACAGGATTGTATTTGATGGATAGAGAAGTTGGTATGTTTTTCAAAACCATTCTGCAAGACAGCATGAGGTACAGAAAGGACAACAATTGTACTCGTTCCGATATGTTGGAGTTGATGGTTAATCTAAAAAATGATACAAAACTCAGTTCCCGTCCTGTAACTGATAATCAATTGGTAAGGATTGATAGAATTTTACCACTTATTATTGTCCTTTTATAAAATGAAATTAAATATGTGAGAAAGACATTTCAAACATAATATCAAATTACGTTTATTTTATAAACTGTTCGAAATGTAGTCCATTTTGCTCTAAACAGTGTATTTTCGAACTCCCCTCTAACGGAAAACTTCACTAGGAATTGATTGGAATGCTGCTGTAATTCGTTTTTAAAGTTCTTCGAAATCAAAAGATTGTGTTTCATGAACAACGGATTCGAATTGCCCCAAAAAAAGGAAATCTAACGATGTTAAATCCGGTGATCTCGGGGGTCATTATACTGCTTACTTTCTGCCAATCCATCTAGCTGAACATCTCTCGTTAAACTACTGTCGAACGGGAAGAAAATGATAGGGTGCGAACTGTTTTGCTGGAAATGTAACATACCCTTCTGCGAAAGTTTGTTACCTTCTTCATCCTTTTGAGTTTCTAGCTTTTGTTATAAGAGAATCGACAGCCTCTTCGAATATTTCAAGGTACATATTGTCAGTCGAATTTTCTTCCAGAAATAATAGACCGATAATAGTATTTACAAGCCCAATAATAACCTTTTTGTGGGTGTTGTGTATGCTCTTCCCGACAAATATGTTCAGAAAAAATTAACACTCATATCTGAAACAAATGTTCAGTAGAAGATTAGGGATGGTATTAACGCGATTAGACATGATTTCACAAAATTCTATTCTTCTATCAGAATCATCCTTGTGGAGTGTTACAGAATCTGAATTTCATAGGAATGACATTTATGCATTTTCTTACAGTCTCGCGTGACATTCACATCTGTTCTGATACTGATCGTCAGGAGCTCGTGGACTTCGTAGCAAATGTTCCCAAAACTTCAATTTGAGCTTCTCTATTCAGTATTCTGGGGTTATTTCTTCTTTTATGTGTCTTCGAATAAGTTTCATTGAACTTATTAACCAAATTAAGCACATACCGGTGACTTACAGTACAATTTGGATGTCTTTCGTTAAAAATGCATGCCGCCCTTCGTGTGCAATTTCCAGCTTCTCCATAAATTATAATCATTTCAATTCTATTTTGAAGAATATAAACCATTTTCACACTTTTATACACGTATTGAGGTGATCACTAAACAGCCCAACAGGTACCACTGTAGGCACAATTCTACTATATAGTACAAATTTGCAAACCAATTTTTTGCCTTACAACAGAAATTTTTCACAGCAGTAGTAGAAAAATAAAAGACGGCTATATTTTCTCCATGAGAATTAAAAAATCAGCATTTACTATACACAACTCTACTCCCATCTATGTTTTACTAATAGACTACTTTTGATTTGAGATTTGATTTATTGGAGTTAGTGGCTTATGTTACCCCCAGTAACGGGTTGGAACGGTACCACTTGATATTCTTACCACTTCTGGTGAAACCTTGCATCTCGGTATAGGAGTTTTACTAATTACTTTTGTTAGTTCAGAACGCTGTTTCAGGTACTATTGGAAACATAAATGAACGCCAATCAAAATGACGTGCCATTTGACCTCCCTTTCCGTTTAAAATAAATTCTAATGGTGAAATCTACCCTTTCTAGTCATCCAATGTGTCCTTGTTGATAACAAAATTGACCTATTTTTTCGATTCTTCATATTGTTTACTGGAAAAAAGATACTAAGGGTGGAAAGTTTTCAAATTGACAATTTGTAAAATAAAGGATAAATACTGTAGGTCCTGTACTTTCACCAAATGTCGAAGTTTTTCATTACTTGGTAGCGTATATGAAAAATGTCTACCTCAACTATAAAATTATAGATGTTCTTTCTCAATGATTTCGTCTTCAAATCAACGCGAATCATTCTTTCAGTGTATTTCATTCCTCATCTTGAGTTGGAGCGAACATCAAAAATGTCATTCCATCTAGTGGACGAGGTACTAATCAACTGCATATCTGAAATATGCCCGATTCCTCTGAATAAGGAAGAAAAACTTTCTTATTAGTCAGTTGGCCATGCTTGGAGACGGGCAGTAAACAAATCTAAAGAAATGAACTTTAAATGTTCAAGCCCGCCTCGGATATACTTACACAGTAGGTTTAATGGACTGACGCATATCAGAAAACGACTTTTCCGCTGGCTAATATCACGAACGGTGTTGTATATCCGATATACGTCAGTGCAGTAATCTTCACAGAAAATTTCATGCATATGCAATTGGTACTACAACTGACTTTAGGTCGAAATATGACCACTATCTTGCACCGATGCGTGGCTAATGAGCCCGAAACCGGTCTGCAAGTGTGCCCGTTCCAGAATTGAAAGTCGACTCTTTCAGTTGTAATGCCAATTGCATAGTCAGGAAATCTTCTGTGAAGATTCCTTCACTGACGCCTGTCGGATATAATCCAATGCCGTTCGTGGTACTAGCAACTAGAGTAGATGTTTTCTGAACATTTAAACTTCATTTCTTCAGTTTTGAATGACTTTGATTTACCTGAAGCATATACATAACATCAGTTGGTTTGACTGTTGGGTATGACAGCTGGTTGATGAAAAAAAATATTTTGACAGATTTTTGATATATTCTCATTTGTCATTGCGGTTGTGGCAAATTGGGGATAAAATTTTCATATTGTATGAATATTTGATTGAATTTAGGTAACGCCTGAGCTAAAAATCTCTCAGAAAATTGTTACTTACCGTAGATTTTCAAGAACCCATTGTACTTGTTTTGCACTGTTTGAAATCTTTGGTGTAGTAATGAATATCACCAAGAGATCATCTTGAAATCTCTTTAAAAAATCTGTTGAAAGTCTGTTTTTCCGTTACCCAGCTGTCGGACCACTACAAACGACAACCCTCAGAAGGCAAAACTTGTGCGAGCTAAGGATTAACGAGGTATTACCTTTTAACGTGTGATTAAAGAGGAAGATTAAACTTTCTTCCATATTCCTCTCAAAGATGATTACTTGGTGATCGAAACACGTATCGAAGTGTCAAAAATAACGGTTTGGCATTGGAATAAAACTCCAGTGATATTCATTTGAGTACATCTTCGACAATTATATTACATATTGAGAAAGTGAAACAATAATGTTCATGAAAGCGTTGGCAAATTATGCCAATAAAACTTTTTCCATCGTCAGTTTGAATCGAATACAAAATAAATCAGTTGAAAATAATTTAAAAGTTATTTGTACAATTGAAGTCCAGTAAAAAATCTTTCTCTTCTGTGCCTAATGGTCATGTTTTATTATATTTCTTATTTTTCAGACAGCTGAACTGATTAATTTCTTCATCGCTGCTCTGGATACTTCCCCCAACACGATTTCTTTTACGTTATTTGAATTGTCAAGAAATCATGATATACAAGAGAGGGTGAGAAAAGAAATAGAAGAAGTTTTGATGGAAAATGATGGAGTGATGAATACAGATTGTTTGAAAAAAATGAAATATCTTCTTCAAGTTATAAACGGTAAGGTGCAATTTTGAGAGATGGAACGAATTCATTCACAGATATATATTTTTATATGAAAAAAAAACACTGGTGTTATTTTATGTGAGATACTGCGTATGATTGGTATTTCAGAAAAGATCTTTCTCGTTTTTGCATAAACTTATAAACATTATAAATCACGTATTGTCCTTGACTGTGAATGAATTTTTTGAAACTTTCCATGTCTGTAGATTGGTATCTATAACAAGGATATGAACAAATCGGGTTCAAATAAGTAAGATTTTTGTATATTCTCTACAGCTCTTCATAAAAGGAAGCCTACCATGTCGAGAATATTTGAAACTGTTGAAAATTAAAAGGGACTTCGGACGACATCAAAAATAAAATTTTTACAATTTTCACTGTCCAAAGGTAGACGTCAATATCATCCCTACAAGCTAGAGGTGCTTGAGGATCCGTACCTAATGAGTTGAAAATATGTATTGCTTGATACTCAATGGAAATCTATGATAGGTATTCAAATAACTCCTGATTTTTCATTCATTCTACAAGATAGGTTTAGTATAAGAACTCAGATAATTTTTGGTCACTATATATCCAATTCGAGATCTTTGTGTTTCATTTTTTCCACTGGCAAAAAAAAGTTACTCTGGATGAATGAAGGTATCATACTTACTCATAACTCTTAGTGTATGTGTTAGTCAAAATATCGAATTCGAGTTGATTTTTTTCGAACCAGAAGACATTACTGAGGATTCAAATTGATTCACAAGATTACTTTTTTTCAGAAACTCTCAGAATGTATCCACCTTTACCTAATGTGGAAAGAAAGTGTTCAAAGGAGTACAAGATATCTGGAACGGATTTGATCATCGAAAGAGGCACGAGAATAATTATTCCAATATATGGTATCCAAAGAGACCCAGAAAATTTTCCAATTCCAGAAGAGTTTGATCCTGAAAGGTTCAGTGATCAAAATAAAGTGAACATGAAATCTTATACATTTCTTCCATTTGGTATTGGACCAAGGAGTTGTGTAGGTTAGTGTAACTTTGCAGAATATGCAAAATGATGGTAAATTTCCAGATTTATGGAAAATGAATGAAATTTTAATCAATTCATGTCACGACGTCTTGATTGTTAGTATACCTCGAGTAATGAAGATCATCACCTGAAGAGGACTATGGATACCAACAAACATATTTTTCAATAGATCTTTTATTTTTCCATCATATTTCCAAGTGAACTGGATATTTATCATTTTTGTTTTTGAAATATACATTGATATTTTTCAAGAAATCTGATTAGATCTTGTATGTGAAAATGGAATGTGAAAAAAACTTTCATTTTTTATCTCTATCATCTGAAACAGAAATGGAATCATTAAAAACTAGTCACCAATATCTCTATAATTTCTTGGAAATATGTGATTATATTAAAAATACAACTCTTTTTCCAGGACTCCGTTTTGGATTGATGATGGTACAAATAGCTGTTATTGATATAATAAGGAAGTTTAAGTTATCTGTCAGCCCTACAACCCAATTGCCTTTCGAAATGGATAATCGAGCTCTTATGCTGACTTTGAAGTGTCCAATATTACTAAAGGCAGAGATAATTTAGAATTTAGCTATTAAGTGAAATAGAAATAGATATGCGCTATTATTTTGAATGTTGTTTAGTTTATGTATGTTAGAAATGGAATATATTTCACAAATTCACGAAAAGTGTTCAAGTGACTCGGTACATTTGATACCAACAAAAGCGGTACATATCGGAAGTACGCCACGGACTGTAGCTGAGCAGCCACAGTCCGTCGCGTATTTCTGATATGTACCGCTCTTGGTGAAATCAAATGTGCTAAGTCACTTGAACACTTCCCGTGAAAGTATCTATAGGAGAGAAACAAGCTCAGTCAGCGGATGGTTCTCTTCTGGATGTAATCCAGCATCTTCAGGATATGTTTGGGGGCGGAGCTCTATACATGAGAATAATGCTCAAAATGAGGTCTGATCTGAGTTTTACGAAGCATCGAAAGTTGCTTCATGCAGCAAAAAGGAATAAATCATCACGTGCGAATGGCCTAGACTAGCTGGTTTTTCTGATGAGGAAAACATGCGTGATGGAAATAACCTCAGGAGTTATAAATGTTTCAGAATCTAGAACGTTAGATACCCTGAAAGTCTAACTGAACAGGATGAGCTATTTGAACGTGAAGTAGGAGGAGTGTCAATAACCCTTCCCATAGACTCTGCATCGAAAGCAAATATTAATGGAATCTTTGATCTGGAGAACGGCGATTATGTGGAATAAACTTGAAAACGTTTTTCCGAATGGATTGGGCCTCCAGCAATTCAAATCCAATGTTAATCACTACTTTCGTATAGGCACCGCTCGATTAGCGCACCAAGGATATTTCTGTTTCTGTAGGGGTTTGTGATTTGCCCTAAGAAAAAAAGAAAAGAAAATCTGTTATTATTCCCACTCTTATGCCATTTTCTCTACTTAGTCTTGCATTTGCTGTCGAAATGACCTATAAGGTCACATTTGTGATCCCTAGAGTTTTTTGCTGGGCAATAAAAACTTGAACCAAAGTGGTTTCCTCCGCAGCGGAAACATTCTTGTATCCTTTAGTCCCGTACGGATATTCTGTTGATAGACGAACTTGGCAGATTTATCAGGCCAACGTCTGTGGCTCTAGATTGTTCCATTATCTGCTCGTGGACTTGACAGAAATTAATAATTTTTCCCGATGATTTTTTCTTTTCTGAAAGTTTCTTCTCCGTTTTGAGGGTGCCCGGTGGTCGATCATTTTGTTATTGATGTCCTGTCGTCTCAGTCGAATAAAGAATTCATTTAGGTTCTCTTCCTCACTGGGTTTGATGTATGTCTTTCGGAGGTTGATCTTTGAAGTGGTGAGAAATATTTTGGTAGAGCATCCAGCAATATTTGGAACACATCATTACTGTCATCCTCATTGTGCTCAACAAATACTCGGGATATGTTATAAGCTACTTTTTGTGATTAAAATCCCCCAGATGTAACAGTTCGTATTTCCCTGGAGCTTTCCTGAATGTTTTTAGGATCCAGATACAGTTGGAAAGCCCTTAACCACTTCTCCCATTTAGCTTCTGCTTTCTCAATGGTATCGCACAGAAATGGTCTGATACCAGACTGATCTGATATATTGCAGAGCTTCAACACGAAACGATCCTTCTGTATACGTTCTTTAATATGAACAAGTTTCAATTCTCTTTTCGTCGCTATGATTTCCTACCGCGTAGTAATTTAATGTAATATTCTTCAACTTGGATTCCATACTTTGAATAATATACAATCAAATGTAAATAATAATGTAGCAAACGCTTCTATGTCGTCTCTATTGCTGTCCTGAATTCAGAAAATGAGAGAAACCTCAAAAATATTTGCTTTTCATGATTGACCTTCCTGAGCGTATACTTCATCTCCAATGTGAATGAAATATTTTCGATCAGTCCACTCAGTGAATATTCGTGAGCATTCGTAAACCAAACAAATGTTATAACCCTATGGAAAAAACTTTTTCGTCAGTTGAGCTGACCCACGGTGTGTTATTGAAGACATCGCTTCACTAAACACTTTATTCACTTTTCAATATTTACAATAAATTCCAACTGAATATGTCCACTGGCTCAGTGTTCTAATTAATTAGTTCTAAAAAAACATAAACGTCTTCATTTATCAACGGGATTTTTTGGTACGCGGTTTCAGTATTAGGAGTTGCGAGAGAGTAAATCTATAAATCCGAATGAAAATACTATAACAAAAAATTTTTTTTTTTTCGTTAACCAGCTGTCGAACCCCTAGGAACGACAACACTCAGAAGTCGAAACTTGTCCGAGCTAAGGATTAACGAGGTCTTACCTTTTTGGGTGTTATTCCCAACACGTTAATTGATGGTAGGAAATATATATTAAATAATATAAACTATGTGATAAAATTATGAATTTCCTGTAACATTTCATATTCGAATTTCAATTCAAATTCAAATTAATTATTAACCAATGGTATATCACCAAAGTGATATAATAAGAATCATAAATTGGAAGTTATAAAAATATACATATATACTGTAACGAAAATTTCGTTCCAGTGCCAAAATTTTAACATTTTGCATTGAAGTAATGCCGGGACAGTAGTCACTTCCTCTTTCAAATTCTAGTGAAGATCGCTTGAGCGGAAAAAGATCGAATATCGGTGGATATGGGAAACATCGGAGAATTTTTGCTTCCGACCTCTCTCTTGAGTAGCGACCGTTGACGAATAAACAGGTTTGGGCAGAGAACGTAGTGTAAAGGCATTTTCTGGTAAAAGACCATTTATCTTATTTATCTTGCCGTAAATTGTGCAGAAGTAGATTGAATGTTTAAATCACTCATTGAGTAATTCTGTTGATTTACAGTTAACAATTTTAGGATTTTTCCGAGACCACGAGGATTGAGGTTAAGAATCTAATTTCCTTTTATTTAAATCATCTTGAGAAGGAATCAAATTTGAGTGTTAAATACATGTTAGGGAGATCCATTTGAATAGGATCAATTTCATATTTTTGGTATTCATCAAATTTGACCCCGTTGAAAATTTTAGTTAAATTTCTCATGTTCCTTCGGGGATAGGAACTTGTTAGCCCATATCGTGCGATCACGAATTTAATCATTCAGATAGATTTAAACAGTGTCTACTCAATATACCTTTTCCAGATATTAAACTATTATATCGAGGACTGATCATTAGCTAGAAGTCTGACTGGCGACGGAAGGACAAGTACGGTGTTGACTGCTAGTACAGCCGGACAAGGAACCAGCCGAGGAATTCTTCAGGTGAGCATTTATTTCCTATTCTTAATTTTTCATGAGAAATGATCTCTCTGTGAGAAATAAATGCAAACCTGAGAGAGTTGTGCTCTGTTCTTCTAAGCTGTGCAGTGGTCAGCATTGGAATT
>WOGP01001442.1:0-19084 GCA_015342065.1 Leptinotarsa undecemlineata | reverse complement strand
CTTCACTAGAGTTTGAGAGAGGAAGTGACTACTGTCCCGGCATTACTTCAATGCAAAATGTTAAAATTTTGGCAATGGAACGAAATTTTCGTTACAAATTGACGAATTGTTGACTTATTTTTGTATTATGTGAATTAGTGAAGTGTGAACGTTTGTTTTTCATTTCCATTCACTTTTATTCAATATACATACATATTTATTCTAGCTGTCTCAATAGAATTAGGATCAAGTCACCATTATTATCATGATGGAAAATCAAACTTGTGAATTTGTGTGGATGCACTGATGCAAATTGAAAGGAGTATATGTTTTTATAGGTATATATATGTGAAAGAAAAGTTTCTACTTTGTACTTCGCGCGATAACGTGAATTAACCTTAGTTGAACTATTCAATATTCAAGTCGTTCAGCTTGAGAAAAGTTTAAGTTGTTATTTAAATTTTATGTATATCAATATTATAATGTAAGGGAAGGTAATTCATCAATTGTCTATTTTGTTGATCATTTCGTGTATATTCATATATCATAGCTATTATAGGCCCAGTGGTCCTTTTCTAGGATTTAATAAAGATATCAATAATGAACACACACACAAAATAATTATCATCAGTTAGATATTCATAATTTCATCTACAGTACATGTCTAACGCACATTACATACTGAATGTCTGTTCAGCGAAAGAGGAGGAGCCTGCCTTCCGCTGACGTTTGCGCGGGAAAAGGGATGCCAGACAAACTAGCGTCGGCACACCTGTGGTAACGAGGCGAATTACCGTCCAATAAGAAGTTATCACTTTAAAAATGTGGGAATCTTTCAAAGAAAGGAAGGAAGCTCTATATAAAGATGCGTAGATCATGCAAAGGATCAACTGTCAATGTTTATACGAAAACAGCTGAGAGGGCTTTTCTTCCAGTTCGTGTCTGAAAGTTACATGATCTACACATTTCGGTATAGAGTTACCTTCTGCAGAATTGATAGTGTTCTTCCTCTCTTTGAATGACTACTACATTTTCCTGTATAAAGATTGAGAAGTAGTAGAACCATTCTATTCCATTGATGTAAAGTTTTGACATACCTAACGCGTTGATGAAAAACTATCGGTTTTTGAAAAATTTTCAGCTGAAATACTCATAATAACAAAGAAAAACAAAACAATCATTGGAAAACAAGAAAAATATCGCCAAGCTTTTCTGCAAGTTTCGTTTGAAAAATTACTCATACATGATGACAAAAGTAATTTCGGACAAGAATTTAACATTTCTATTTCTTCAAATGACAAAAGATTGAAATTTAATCATTCGAAAATGCGACTAATGAAACACTTGATTTTCTCATTGTAACAGAATCTGAGATCAAAATAACCGTCACGATTCATTTTCGGAACTTATGACAAAGATTCGTTCGTTTTTGTTGATTTCCGGGTTTTACCATGCTATTCTTTGGTTATAATTTCCAAAAGTTTCGACTGCAACTGCGGCAGTCATCTTCAGGAGCGTACGCGAAGTATTTTTCTTAACGTGTCAACTGAACCGTTTGGAGGTTATAATCAGAAAATACCACGGCAAAACCAGGAAATCAAACAAAACAATAACGACAGCCGTGAAACTCTCAATTCAAACACTGAACTCATATGGGAAACATCATTTCTGTTTCAATTATTTTCCACAAGAAGATTTTATAAGGGGAAATATCCGATCGATCGCGGAGTAGCATTCACGGATATATGTTGGATGTAATGTTGTTACCATCACACATAAACAAAACTCCATTGTTCTATAAACGAATAATGTCCATACTGAATGTAACCTGGCAACAGCGTTTAATACCCATGTCATGTTATGTACCTTCAAACGGTATTGAATATGTCGAACTAATTAACGCTCCCGCATTGTTAGAAATCCTGAAAAATGCTCAGAGGATCTCATTTTCCACCTATCTGGATTCCACTCGTTGAGTGTTGGGGAGAAGCAAATTCAGCCCGAAGCGATAATTCCGTAATGGGTTAACTAAAATGAACAAAGAATGAAACCTCCTGAACACGAGTATATTAATTACTGAATATACTGTTATTATAACGAAGAAAAAAGTTAATGTTATCAGTATTTTCACTTAGACTAAATATATAACAAAAGATTGACATATTAAGGATTTGACAAATTAAGAAATGAATCTACATATATGATCTGATTAAGAAATTGATAATAAATTAATAAAATTATTAAAATTAATATTCAATTATTATTATTCATTATTACCTGTGAATAACATGAAGTTGAAACAGTAATCTATATGAGTATTACTGGAGTTTTCTCCCAACACCAACTCGTTATTTTTAACACCTCGACACGCGTTTCGATCACCAAGTGATCATCTTCAAGAGGAAGAAAAACTTCTTCTTGTTGATGATGTTTTATCTTCCTCTTGAAGATGATCACTTGGTGATCGAAACATGTGTCAAGGTGTTAAAAATATCGATTTGGTGTTGGGAAAAACTCCAGTATAAGTTATTACTACCCCAAAGATACCAAAACAGTGCATCATAAGTAATCTATATGATGTTTTGTTCAATTTTGGATGATATGATCTTCAGTGTATCGAAATTAATATCGCATTGACGGCAGTAGATATCTAATTTTCCAAACATTAAATTTATAGGAGACTATTTTCCAAGATTGGATCTGGTGAAAGGGTAGGGATATGCACGGGCATATCTACAGTTCAACACTAGGCTCACGAACAGAATTGAAAAACTATTGCATAAACACGACATCGCAACGATCTTCAAACCCTCGAGGAAGATACAACAAAGCCTCAGGTCGGCTAAAGACAAAAGAGACCCCTTATCAGCAGCAGGGGTCTATCGCATACCGTGCACTTGTGAGAAGGTATATACCACCAAACATTCCATAGGAACAAGAGTGAAAAAGCATAAAAGAAACTGCAGACTATGCCAAACGGACAAGTCAGATGTGGCAGAACACGCACTTAGTGAAGGAGACCAAATAATTTTGTTTGAAAACACAGAACTAATTGCCCCTAACCAGGGATACCATAGCCGACTGGTACGGGAGGCAATAGAGATCCACAAACACATGGAAAATTCCAACAGAAAAGAAGAGGCGGAGAACCTCAATCGAATATGGAACCCCATTTTAAGAAATTCGAGAACGAAAACAGACAGCAAGATTGTTGATGTTTCAGGTTCAAGTTCAGGTACGAGTCCTGGTACACGTACAGGTACAAATGCAGGTACCAATACAGGTATCAATACAATGCATTACCAGACAAGGAATAAATACGCTTCACGAAGCCTAAAAGTTAGTCATCGGACAGCAAGCCATTATGGTTAAACCTCTGTAGAAGCTATCCACTTGCGCCAGCGAAACGTTAGGAAGAAATTCCAAAAATACACGGCTTTCAAACTCGAAAAACAGTGACACTGTCACTGTCAACTCAAAAACTCCGGCTTGATGAGCAGGTTCTGTTTCCATGATATATTTTCTCTTAATTTGTTGTCAACATAACACAAGAACAAAGGTTCACAAGGAAGTCAACGGTGCATAAAAATCACGCACCAATATGAAGAAAGTTTTTGAATTTCCCTAAATCATGTGGCTCATTATGTGAAATCGTTCACACAATGTTTTTGTGACTTCAAGAAATTCCAAGAATACCTACAAGGATAGAGGAGAGGCCCCCAAGGGCAGATTCCTGGTAAGCCAAACTGTGATATCGCTTTTTTCATTGCAAGGCAGTGAGCTGGAACCATAGCCCAAAAAAGCATTCGTAATCTAATAACAGAGTATAGCTCACAATTCATTTCACGAAGTATGGGTTAATGTCTACAATTGGAAAATTAAACCCAAATAAATCTTGAACTCACCGTATATTTATTTTCAAAACGGTATGAAAGTGTAAAGAATGAATTCATTCATTCATTTATTTGTAATTCGGTATACAAATAGGTGAAACCCAAAGAAGTATCCACTATTGAATTGAAAAAAGTATTCGGTATATGAGCAATCTGTAAGGATGAATGAATACATAAATGACTATTTTCTATATAAGAAAAGGAATATTTAGGAATACAATTTCGAAATATCTATCTCTTCCAACTACCTACTCAGTAGGTTGTGGTAAATGCCTGCTGAAAATCAACTTTTCCTCGGCTAATACCACGCCACATTTATAAACTGTTACCTACTTGAGATTAAAGAACAGAAATTCAACGATTGGAAATATTTTTGAAAGCAAACGAAGACACATAGAAAACTTCGATATTACCACGGTATTGTCGTGAATGAAAAATAATTCTTCGTGGTTCTAGAAAATGAATATCATATCAAGAACTAATTTCACATTTTTGTCTTGTCTTGTTCCACATGACATTTTTTGGTCTATTTGAGGTGTTAGAGATGTTTTGAAGTGTTTTGAAATTGTATACAATTATAATTTAAAACATCCATCACTCATAATCATGGAAATTATTTTCCAAATGAGATTTCAATTTCCCAATTATGAATTGCAATAAAAATACAATCAGAAATCAGTTTCAGTTTATTATCTCATGATCCTTACAATAATATATAATTAGACACAATTCCCGAGTATCCGGAATCTCACATTGTTATTCAAGTAGATGAACTGAAGAAGAACCTGGGAAAAGAGGAATCAGAAAAATACTCTCAATTAGCTCTCATTACCCTAGATTTTTCAGGAATGGAAGAAGATATAAAACAGAATATCCGACCCTATTGCATAGCTTGGGAATCTAAAAACATGTTGATATCGTTAATGTTATATTCGTTTTTTTTTTGGTTTGGTACTGTAGTATATCAGTTTGTTTTCTACCAGAAACATCTTGAAACGAATACGGAATCAGAGTGATTTTCCAATCTTAATTTGCGTGACATGCAGAAGAGAAATGATATCTTGTAGTTCGTTGCATATTTAACTGGTGAAAAGCTGGAATTACTAATAAAAAAGTGGTGTAAGTACTTCTGCAAATTTTAAAACTGTCAAAATCCACTTAGGAAGTAGGAATCACATGTTGAAAACTAAGACCTCGTTGGTCGTCGTTCATATGGGGGCAACAGCTGATTAACGAAAAAACAGATTTTAAACAGATTTTTTTAAACAGATTGTTGAAATTGAAATAATAGTGAATTATCCATTTCTGTGAATAGTGATCAAAATAATATTCCAAGAAGTGAAATGTTCTAATCTTTCAAAAAACTTCATGAAATCATACGTGGTATTTTTGGGTGGAAAGACATGACATGGCACTATAACAGTTTGACACCTTTATTCGATAAAACCGCAATTAGACTCAATTAAAATCATTTCTTCAACTAGTTCGCAATACCAGGCAGGGAAAATCGTTTGTTTTTCTAGAAAAAACGTTTTGGCATTTCGATGTTATCCATTAAACGTGTCAAAATCAACTTGCAAAGTTGCGATGATCTTCTCTTCAGCAGCAATTTCCTGCTTAATAGACAAATTTCAGCAAATTTTTCTATTTATTTCCTCAAGAATTTTACCAAAATTTTAGATAGAACTACGAAAACAACAAACAGTACCAAAACGATATTTCAACAGTATTTCAAAAATTTAAGCAATCTTAAAAATGCCAAAAGCACCTAAATTATCATTTGAAAGATTAGAAAGTTAAAAAATCATTCGATGTCGAATCCGTTCAGGAGTTACCATATTTTCTCAACCAAATTCAGTCTGGAAAATAGTTACAGAAAAGATGAGATAAGAATGCTAGCAGTATCTAGGATATACTTTGGATAGTCAATAGCTATGGAAATGCATAATTCGGTGGGATAACTGAAACTTCATCTCATGACGTTTAATTCAAAAAATGCTTCGAAAAACAATTCAAGTCAATAACTCCATAGAAAAAATTTATGAACTGTATTCATGGAAGTTCCATTGATCGTGAAAGAAACAGAAATTTGCTGTTGGAGATGAAACTTCATGATGGACATATAATATTTGTTGAGAACGTAACATTGAAATCGTGTACACTGTACTCAGTAAAAAGTTATTAGGATTTTCAAATTTATATGCAAGATTCTTCGTCCATAGTATTCTTTCAACGAAAAGAAATTATTATTCTGAGCACTCACAAAAGTTCTTTATCAACCTTCAACAACATATCAGAATGTCTTGGTGACTAAAATAAATCAGTTGTATCACTGCTCATCCAATTCCCAACACGAAATACTCTTCTCAAACCTGTAACGTACCTTCCGGAATACTAATTGTGTGAAACAAAATAGAGAAGAATCAGGAAAAATCGGAATCCGAGTGAATTAATTTCATCCAATTATTTACTTCCTCTCGCAAGGCCAGTTGTTTACCAACAATCGAGTTTAGGAGCAAAAGTTCAGCAGAGCAAATGTCCTGTGCCTTCGAGAAATACGTTGAAAAATAATTAGCTCTTTTATTTAATGTTTGACTCATTTCATTCAAAAATCCTTTATTTCTAAGCAACATCTCAGTGATATATCATGTCTCATATCATTTTATTCTGCTATATGGTTCATTCTATTTTGGGTTTACCCAGATCTCCCAAATACAAAGTCATACAGAACATGATCGAAATATGGAACTGTAGAAATAATTTCACACAACTTTCTTAACTTTCCGGATGATTTCTCTTTGTATTTTCCGGCCAAGTCCGGAAAATGCATACTTCTCATAATAGGCCGGTAGAATGACATCGCTGTTGTCATTGTAAATATGAACATCCTGGTGGGTATGCTTTTGATGAATGCAGTCAACCATTACCAAAGCTGCGAAATAACAAATGACAGCTATCTGACATGAAGTTAGTTGACAGTTTCATTCTTGAAATATTGCATGTTTTTTGTTTGCAATGAACTATGGAAAGCAGTGAGTTCAAAAATTCACATTACGAGATTTCCAATGCCTCATAATTTCTGCCAGAAAAATTAAATATATTATAATGCAAATAGGAATTGGAATGTTTTGAATTCAGTTTTACAAAGAAATGTTTCTCATCGAGTTGTTATTCTGCATGGTTGCCGAAAAAATGGTTTACCGACCAAATACGACCAAAAGAGTTTTTTGAACTCGCACTCTACTCGTTCAAAAACAGTAATTTTCGAACATACATAAACATATATACATACATACCAACTTCTGTGATCACCTCATCTGCTATGCTGATGACACAGCTATTGTATTCACAGGAGAATCTGGGGAAGATGTTTATAAACTTGCTGAAAACGGGCTTAAGAAGATTAAGAAATGGCTTCATTATAATCTACCTACTTTGAATGTTAATAAGAATAAATTTATGACATTTTCTCTGCAAAACACCGATCAGCCACACAGAACAAAACTTTTAATAAAAAGTTTGAGATGCGACTCACATCAACCATGTACATGTGATATAACAGAAAAGAATTCAACTATCAAATACTTGGGTGTTATGCTGGACCAGCATTTCAGGTGGGATGAACACATAAGTCAAGTCACAAAAAGACTGAGAAAGCCAATTTATACCTTCTATAACCTACAAGATATTCTAGATAGAAAGAATTTGAGAATGTGTTATACATCTTTAGCTGAGTCAGTAATACGGTGTTGTATAATGGCTTGGGGTAGAATATTTGATAGTACAATAACTTGCATGCAAACAGTGCAAAGCACTTCAATAAAAATAATATTCAAAAAACACAGCTTGCATACAAGTGAGCCTCTATTATAGTGTTTCACAAGACTCACACTCAGAGATTTGTTTTCTTTTTTGGTTCAAAACTCTACAATGCTCCCAGCACCCCTGAAAAATAACAATACTCTTCCCAAATAAAAAAAATTTAAAATAATATTTCGCTGAAAATGCAACAATATTTAACAATATCTTTTGAATTCTCTAGTACAAATCTTACACAAATTCATATCATACGAAAATTCCAAGGAATATTAATTCATGAAATACCCGCTCTCACTCCTTTCTTTGGTCCATTGCATTTACCTTCTCTCTCCAGTATATTATATAACCTATAATATGAAAATTTTTTGTTTTATTTTATATATTCATGGGGATTCATTTAAAAGGGGGAATTTTGCACAATACAAGCATATTCTATGCTTAGGTGTAATTCTCGACTTTTTAATGAATTCAAAATAGCACATAAAATAGTTATTCATGTGATCTGATTATTTAACTGAATTTAACTGAATACTCAATTGGATGTTAACTGAATGAATAATTGAATTCATAAATTTTACTGACTTACAATAAATCTCACTGTTTTCCATCAAATTCATTCACAAGTTTTTCTGTTGAAAGTGAATTTGAATTTGAATCGCTGGAGATTGAATTCACTAGGAAAATGGTCTCAGGAAGTTCATACCACATGAAGGCAGTTCTCCAAATGAAAGAGTTCTTAAACAGTGAAGTTTGAGTTGTACGATGAGCAGCCAAATTCTGTCGCGTATTTCTGATATGTACCGCTCTTGGTAGGATCAAATGTGCCAAATAACTTGAACACCTCCCCTTCTTCGATGTTCCAGACTATCCTCGGAGCGCTGCTTGTGTGAAAGTAGCGTTTCTGTAGGGATAGTTTTATAATTTGTTTGTTTTCCTAATTCTGCGAAATCTGTTATCTAGATGAGAATTCATCCATGTAGTAAAATCATTATGTGACTGAAACATATTTCTCTTTTGAGGATACTTCATCAACTAATAATAATAATAATGAAAAAATGTTAATTATAACAGATAAATAATGAATACTGATAGGTGAAGAGGCAGTTTCAAGAACAGGCAGTCAACATGAACAAATCAGGTGATGATTTGACTAATTTTAGAAATTAACTTCTTGTTGATTGTTCAATAAATAATTTTACAATTCACGTTTAATTGAGTCTTTCATTTTCTATATGTAATCTGATTGATTCTTCATTTTTCCCGGCAGCTCATACTGAAAGATAGAATCATTTGGTTATTCCATAATAGAAGCATCCAAAATAGAGTCAAGCTATGATCTAGGAATTGAGCAAATTACTTTCAAATACCATCGGAAACAATCTTGCCCTATACAAATAATCAAATGAAAAATTGATTCTGGAAATAGCTCTCAGGAATGCTCCAGGACAGATCCATATGAGAACAAAGGGGACAAAAACACGACTAGGCGTAGAAATTGGATGAGGACTCTCGAATGCGCTCTCTAAAAGCCATGAAAGCATGCATGTAATTTCAGCAGCTGCGTTACCACTTCCAGACCGTAAACATTGGAAATTGAGTTCAACGAGCAAAATACGACTACGCACGAGACATCTGACAAATTTATTACGCACTCATGATATTATCCATACTTCGCGTCGCCCCTCCTACGAAATTTCGGAATAAACCCGCAGAGCGATAACCTTCTCACGAATTCTCTAGGGTTGACAACAATTTCTGAGCGATTACACTGAACTTTATAATGAGAGAGAAGTCAATGAGCTTCCTTTCCCTCTCTTGCCGCTTCGGATACATTCAAAGGTGTAAGTTGCAAGAAGTTTAATACTGCTACGCGATAGTTAACCCTGTATCTGTTGCGAAGAGGGTGGATAATTTTCAAAAGAGAAATTCATTAGAAAAATTTTCAAAAGATAGTCAATCACTTGGTTCAATCGTTAATGTCTGTTATATTTATTATGGAAACTAATCACTACACTACATCTCTACAAAAAGGTACAAAAATGACCTAATCAACATTTTCATTCATGATACTTTGTTGTTAGATCTTTACTAGGAGTTTTCAAAACTAATGTTTTGTAAACTTTCTAGTGGACATTCCACATTGAGTTGTTGATTGAGTATGTTATACATTTTCATAAAGAATTTTTCATTAATACGCGTACATCAAAATCGATCTCTCTTTTTCCCTCTGTCTCTCGAAAGTACAAGGGGAGAGAGGAAGGAAGAGAGACAAAAACAGAATATCAATAGTAGTTTAAATTGAAAGAGTATATTTTTAGGTGACATAAATTTTTGGGAGAGAAAGCTTCTGGCCTTTTACTTCTCCGTCTCGATGAAAAAAAGGAAGGAATCTGTCAAAAGAAAGGAAAAAGCAATTATATTCAAAAACTTACCCCAAACAGAGATGTGCAGGTAATGCAAAAAAGTCATTTTTAGATGAAAAAATACAAAGCCAGAAAACTTCTTTCCTGCTATTAGGTTGTTTTAAGATATTCATTCGTTTCCATTTTTGAGTCTGGAGATCCATCTTACATTTGAAATTATCGTTCTATCTCAATCCTCAATCGAACTTTGCAAAATTTTTTGAAGTCATCTATAATCCCGTAAATTCTTCAGTTCATAATATATCTCCGCAACAACATGGAATTATGTCAAACAGATCCACCATAACAATTTTAATTGTATTGACCCAAAATGATAGTGATGTCTTAGATGATCGTGGTCAAGTTGATGAGAATTATGGTGACTTTGCTAATACATTTGATCGACTGGATCACATGATCCTCTACAAAAACTCCACCAATTTGGTTTCCATAATTCAGCAGTACTTTTCATTAAATCCTACTTACTTCAACTCGAACAATTTGTATCTAATAACGGCTATGATTTTTTTTCATTACAATCTTTCACATGGAGTACCTCAAGGATGGAATCTCGATCCACTATTCATTAATAACCTCAGTGGGTGACATTTAAAAATATATATACTTGTCGAAACTATCGAAGACTGTGATACATTACAACGACAGTTAAGAAAATATACAGACTTGGTGTGAAGTTAACAAACTATATCTCAGTGCATTCAAATGTAAAGTAGTGTCTTATTGTAGAAAAATGTTAATCATTGAGTACAATTTTCGAGTAGATACCATTTCACTGTCACGAAGTAACTCAATTGAAGATTTTGGTGAAAATTTTTATCAAAATTTATTTTTCCATAACCACATTAGTTCTAAAGCAAGTGGAGCATTGAAAGTTAATGACTTTAACGTTCGCAATTTCAGTACGTTTTCGAACATACCTGCTCTAATCACTATTTATGTAGCCTTCGTAAGGTCAACATGAGAATATGGCCCTGTTCAATGATCTCCATTCTACAATTGCTATAATACAATCATTGAAACAGTTCAACGTCGGTTCCTAAAGTTTATTCACTTCGAATATCATGGTGTCTAACCTGATAGAGGTATTCCATTGAATCTATCACCACGACATTCAATATTGAAAGTCTTGAACACAACAATATGGATGCTATGGAGGTATTATGTCTTATAAATTTCTGTGTACCTAATTTGAGAACTAGAAGTACAGAAACTTTTTACAGCCGACTGGCCAGAACCAATTTGTACCTCAAGTCACCTATCTCAGCATTTGCAATAATTTCAGTTCAATTTAAAATTTGTGTGATATCAATTTTGATTCCCTAGATTATACTGTTGACACTGCATCTCAGTATTTCATGGAGAATTCTCGATTTTCTGGTAAAATTCCTCCATTTCATTCCATTATACTATAATTTTGTTATTCATTTTCTCAAATTGTATCTTTGTAATTATAGAGACCTATATTACTTTTTCAATATACTTAGATAACCCTTCAAATGGTTTTTTAACGATTGAGTGATGAAAGCTAATATTATTATTATGTCATTTGATTTTGTAGCTCCATATTTCAAATGAATATTCATTGTACCATATTGTGGTGTAAACTGATCGATACTGAATTTTGTACTCTATGCATTGATGCTGTCCATTTTCACCAAACGTTGATATTTCGCCTGTTCTCAGCTCACTACTATATGCTACAAATGCAATATGCATATGTACAGATGACTCAAGAACCAAAAAATACTCAGGATGTGGAGTGTACTTCAGAACACTAAGCCTAAGAAGAAGAAAAAATACATCGTGGTTCAAAAAGAACTGGCTGGTAACTCAATCGCCACAAAAGAAATGATCAGAAAAGGATTTTCTGGCAAAAACATAACAATCTTCACTGATAGCAGATAAGCCCTATTAGCCTAGAAGAGACAACGTGTTATCTCAGGGCTAGTACTAGAGCGTGATCATGATTTAGCTAAAGCCTCGTTAGATAACAACATTATCCTGCCAGGATCAACCTGGGATCCTGGAAAGCTAGCGCCGAAGAAATATTTGGCGATGACCAGAAAATATCTACGCTTAACAGTAGGATTGCTGACTGGCCACTGTCAACTGAGGAAACACTTCGACAATATGGGGCTAGTTGCCACATTGTCAGATATGTCCTATGGAAATGTCCGGAGTTAGCGTCAATAAGAGAGTGATTGTTTTTGCGAGTCTTGGCATACACCTGCCGATATAAAGGAAATGTATCCCAGAGACCTGTCCACCTTCCTGGAAAGGAATGGATCGACGAGGAGGACAACTCCTCGGGAGAATTTACAATGGATCACATGTGGCCTGAGTGCTGTGGGTCTACACTCACACTCCATACTCTACAGATACAGAGATAGATGATGTCCTCGAGCGAATTTTGGCCGATTCTTCCTATGAATTCAAATCAAAGCAAAGCGCTTCCAAAACAGGCTGAAAAATTGATCAGCTATTTGGAAATTTTAGTAATAATAAATTCATTGATCGACGTTGGTTTGCGAAACTTCATTTCAGAAATTTCAGCTTCGAAGATATGCCCCGAAGTTGCCGACCTATAGTAATCCAGAACGAGGATCCAGGAGACTGACCCATCAGAAAACGGAGCGTGGGTTGGCAAATAAGCTGGCCGTCACATCCCATGCAGTCGAATGAGTCGAGAAGCTTCGGCTTTTATATAACAAAAATTTCTGAGAATCAATTCCCGATTCATTTTCAATGAGACATTTTTCATCACCATGTGGCATCCATCTTAAGGAAAAGATAACCACCGGTACAAGCTTAATATTGAAGTAGTGAATGAGTCGAATCAAATGTTTATTAACATCGATGAAATTTGGCAACGGAAAGAAGATTTTTCACTGGACTGATGATATTGTTTCATTATATATCAAATATTCTGAACTATTAGCGAAATCACACAATGGCTGAAATCATAATACCTTCCTAGTCTTCTAGAGGCAATTTACTGAAATGAATTGATCTCTTCAGTCGTAAATGCCCAGCTGGTCGTTTAATTCCTGTACAATCAATGTTAGCGAGAGTGGCCTTTGCCGCAATTCTGCGTTTAGCTAATACGTTTAGCTCATGACTGCATTTCCAGACGTTTCCAAGAATCTTTCGGATACCCCGATTATGCAAGGGATGATTATATTCACTTCATCGCTACTCTCTGTGTATGAAATGTTGTTCTTTGGTGACTTGAAGATAATGATAATAGCAGTTGTACAAATGGGCTTGATGAATATTTCGGTATGGGAACAACCCCATCGAACTGATGATGAAATACCAGGTCAGAAATATTTGATGAAAAACATTTGAAAAATAGATAAACAGACAATGAATATGGAATACGAAACTTAAATGTACTACAATTCATGAAAGGATTGTAATTTATAATAAAATGGGTTGTGAATGAATTGAAGCAACCATCCAGAGAAAGAATCAGTTAAAAAGCAAGTTTGAACAAGCTGCGTACATGATGACGTAAACAGTTGGGCCACTGTGAAATCTGAAAAGTATATCAGTCAATCTACCAACAGGTGAAACGGTGGTTCGAGCCTCTAGTCCAACCCGTGCTGAGAATCGCACGTTGAAAGACACAACCCCAATAATTCTTAGCTTCTATGAGTTTTGACTCTTGAGTGTTTATGTTCGTAGAGGAGCAATAGCTGGTTGGCAGAAAATAGATTTTAAACATTGGAATATATTTTTCAACAGTAATTTTGAGTATGTTTGGAAGGAATGAATATAAGTTCTACACAAGTAGAAAGGTCATACGTTTTACTCTCGAGAATGCCAACAGCTCATGTTGATGGAGAATCAGGAAAGTCACTCCGAGGGAAATCTACAATCTTCAAAAATGAAATAAAATGGAATATCAGGAGACAAATATGTTCAAGCATATATATTATTATGTAGCAGCAAGTATTAGTAGATCTTCATACTGAAACTAATCACATATACGTTCATAAATCCTTATAATTTTTTTTAACCTTTTCAAGGGAGGTTTTGACTTTCTATTTCTCTATCTTTTCACAGAAAAATGTGAGAATCTTCTAAAGAAAGGAAGAGGAGTTAAGATCATGTAACGAAATAACTTTCAGAAACAAGAAATGAGAAGTACTTGATTCGAAAGAAGTTTTTTATCTCGTGTAAGTCAGAGTTTATGTAAAACTAGTTTCGCGAAGGTTTTTTTGTATCAGTTTGTGTCTGAAAGTTTCTCCTTCCCATGATCAACACATCTTTCTGAGTATTTAATAATAATAATCGATTTAATTGTCAGAAAATCGTAAACATATACATATGAACTCATATACATATGATAAAGTGAAAAAGAAAAAAACACAGAATATACATGTCTGACAAAAGGCAGAGTTCGTGCTTTCTCAGTAGGAGTTGAGAAGCAGCGCTATTCCACTCAACAAATTAATTTCAACACATATTTTTGATAAACCCACTTGAAATTTCTACTTCAGGTTAAAAAACTGTATAGAAGTAAATCCTCAGATAGGTAAATAATAAATAAAAAGAAGAAAAAACAAATGCTTAAATGAAAAATAAATAAACTTTCCTAGAAGAAATATTTAAGTTTCATGTGGCACCTGCAAATACATGTATACACAGAAAGGTAATAATAATTATATTGACCATATCAGCACAGTAATTTAAAAAAAAAATTTGAGGTTGAAACCATCAGAAGAAATCTGTTATTTTTTTGAAAAGAATGAATTGACATCTTTTTCATTTCTATGTGGATAACATTGTGAAGAGTGGCTATATTATAGAAAAATGATGATTCAAACAACGAGGTTTTATGTTTGGGGACTGAAATATCGGTTTTATAACGTACATTGATATTGTGGTGGTAATGTTCGAGTTTCACAAATATGAAGGTTTCTTCATTGTAGGGATTTTATGATAAAGGCTGCAGAAATGTAAAATCCTGCGTTCATCTAACCAACCAACCAAGTTCAGAAATATGAGTTGAAACATATTCCCGTTTTCGTAACCCACATATGTAACGCACACATGAGTTTTGAAATGATCGAATACGTCGACTGTCAGAACTGAGGATAGCAGTGATGTAAATACAGTGGTGAGTATATTTCTATTGGTATAGATTAACTGAAATAATGCTTGTTTTTTGTGAGATTCTCACCTTCTCTGAATGAAGATGAAAAAGTGGGGAGCCAAAACAATGAATTCTCATTAAAAATATATTTCTTGAAAATTAGTCGATATATAATGATAAAATCACGTACCACACTCGATCATTCGCTCTTGAAACTCAGCTCTCCATTGACTCCTACCTGAGGAGAAAATCTGTTACACCACAATATGCAGAATATACAGGGTGTAACATAAGAACGTTGAAATATTCAAATGACCTATTCCTAAGACAATTTTAGAAAAAAAAGTCTATACGAACTTGTATCCAAAAATGCTTCGTTTCGGAGATACAGGGTGTTGAAATTGAATTTTTCTGTTCGCTTTTGGAAAATAACTCTTGCAGAAAATAAGTTTTTTTCGACGTGGAAAATCACAAATTGTTAGCTCCATTGAAAACGAGAAAGTGTTGAGGGATCGCATCATACCGTGCTGCGAAACGATAAGAAACACTCCGGGCATTTTTCAACTGATGCGGAATTTTTTGATGAGGAGAGCAGAAGCTTGTATTACTATTGGGGGTCGTCACTTTGAACAATTGTCTATTTTCCTGATAAATAACATAAAACGACAAAATTTTTTCTTTACAAAACTCCGAAATGTAGCACTTTAGGATAATTAATCCTGACAATTTTTTTTTATTTGGATTCAATGACCAGTTCGATAATGCTCGGTTTAGAAGAAGTCTGTACAAGTATAGTGCGTATAAAGTTTGATGAAAATAACTAAAATTGTAAAAAACTTATGACAGAAAAATGAAAAATTTCAACAATCTCTATTTCGAAAACGAATCATTCTTCGTTAAATATTTTAAAGAAAAAGGTTGATTATTTTGACGAGATCCACCACATACTCAGTTAGTTTTTGTAATGTTCTCAGCAACTTCACTTAGCGCCCTAGAAGCTAAGTAATATGCATCTATATGTAAAATTGTAAATATCTCGAAAACGATCACCTCCAGCATTGTTGAGGAAGTGTACCTTTTTTATTGGAAAAAGGAGTGGGAATTAAGGTTTTTTATGAAAAGTACCAAAACTTTACTGTCAAAAAAGTTAGGGTAATTTGAAATAAATAATGACAATGTATGCAGCGCCCTCTAGATGTTACATGAAAATTAATATGAAATTATGATTTCCCACGTCAAAAAAACCCCGGGTACCGAATTTCATGAAAATAAATTTTTGCAAGAGTTATGTTCAAAAAGCGAACAAAAAATTCAATTTCAACACCCTGTATCTCCGAATCGAAGCATTTTCGGACACGAGTTCATGAGAACTTTTTTTATCAAATTTGTCTCAGGAATACCTCACTTAAATATTTCAACGTACTTATATCACATCCGGTATATCTAAGAATGGTAGTGCTGAAAAATAAAAAAATCATGCAAATTAATTAATGGAATGCCCATATATGAATCAAAACTAGCCCACACTGAGGCATAAAATGTTCAATAATCGAATTACTCATACAATATTAAACAATCATTCCAATCATCCCCACGCGCTCTCACCGTGATGAGCGCGTCATTTAATTAAATTACCATAGAATTTCATGGGCGAATTTCCTGGCATACCGACAAAATTGAAACTATTTCCGCTCCAATTCAGCAACTAATATATACAGAGGAATGACATATATTGCATCGAGTTGCAGAGTAAGTGCACTTCACGATGAATTGCCTTTCTGTGATGCGAAATGCATCGCGAGTTATAAGATCTGCCTTTCATTTCAAGGGACTGATTATCGTTAATCAAGATGTGGCTGCTTCACCTCACTTCACTTTTGCGAGATCTTCCGTAAGTGATCCAGGATTTGAAATGTTCCTTTCCATTCCATCAAAAGATTAATTATGAAGTCCTTGGGATAGTTATTCAGGAAATGAACACCGTGAGTCATTGCCAGCAACGAATGACAGGTATCTCGCAATCTAATGGTAACAAAATACTATCACAGAATTGAAATCAATAACATTCGCTTCATTCAGTATTGTACAGTTACAGTGTTCATGAACTGCAACTACAACTTACGAGAACTGAACTTGTTACTTTTCGTATTTATGGAAAATGCTGACGATAAAGAGACTGTCTTTTCAGAACCATTAGAGGCTTTGTGTGAAATAAAAAAAATCATAAAAGTTGGCGGTTGAGTCCTAGCCAGTGAACAACGATGATTTCTTTCAACAATACAGACACTGCCTCATTCCTAATTTCATTTATAGTACAAGTACATGTTCCATTTTTTCATAGGCATCCACTGTTTCATTTGCTTCAATATATGTTTCAACCTCAACTGATTCTTCTAAAAATATTTTTGTTTTCCGAAACAAGCAACAAGTTAGATTATCAGGAACTTTGAACTTCCTAAACAATAACTCCTTCAGATGGTTCGATGACCTATGGGACTGATTCAGAATCCCGTAGAGCTTCACAAAAAAAGTTGAAATACTTCGCTTACGATTTCACCTATGCCTTTGTTTCCTTCAGTCCGTGGAATGAAAATAGCTCGCATTTTCTTGAACTACTATGGGCAATCGAAGTCGAAGAGCCGGATCAATTGATCAGTTTTGACGTGGAATACTTCTACACCGACGTCCTTATCGAAGAAGTACTTCAAATCATACAGAGAAAACTATCCGAAGCTGGGGTCCTGAAAGATATAACAAACTTACCGATACAAGTGATCATGGAATTACTAGACCGTGCTTTCGGGCTCTGTAATAAAAATTGGGGTTTCGAAATGGAACTTGCCATCATCAAAAATGACCTTCAATGGAATGGTTACTCCAAAGTGATGATGGAATAGGCTTTAGCTAGAAGACAGCAAGAATTCCATAAGGTAGAGAAGGCACCACAACCAGTACTTGTACTTACCTACATCAGAGGATGGTCGGAAAGGATTAGAAGGATGGGGACCAAGTGTAACATCAAAACCTGTTTCAGATCTGGAAACACTATCCGTAGCATCCTCAAGAGAACCAGACCACCAAACGCGGACTGCCATTCCAAGAATTGCATTCACCGGATACCCTGCGAGTTCGGGTACATCGGTGAGACTAGGAGGCCATTGAAAGTTCGCATTGCCGAGCACAAAAAACATACACAGCGAGGGGAAACCAGGCAATCAGGAATAGCAGGGCATTTTTGAACACATCAACATAACATCAAGTGGGTTCAAGCTGAAATCGTCTACAAGGAGGAACACTGGTTTAGGAGAACATTCAAAGAAGCCACATATATGCTGTCCAATAACGCATTTAGCCAAATCCCGTCAAATGGTGAGCTTCCACTAAAACCGATGAAGCGGAAAAAGGGAAGAGAGAAAAAGTGAAAGCACTCGAATAACCTATAAATAGTCAGATCTTGGAGGAATAAGTACAGTTATTACCCGACGACGATTGTGGATACTAACAGTTGAAATCACTTCAATGCTAATTTCAAACTTTTTGAGTGAACATATGAACTGTTTTATTCATCTATTCTCTCTGTAGAATATTCGTTAATCTTGTTTTCAGAATCCAACATGATGAGATACTTCAAAAATGATAGTGTGCTAAACACGGATTATCAGCTATACGTATTGGCTCTGAACCAGCTCTGTAATTACCAAAGTCAATGGTGCGAAACACCAGTTCAGGGAATGGGTGAATAATAATAATATATAATAATAATAGTGTTTATTGGCTATCTCAAAATACAAAATATGATGGGCATTACGTTACATCAGACAATAAACAAGGGTAGGATGAATTCCACTAAAACCGATTTGGTTGTGCGT
>WOGP01001441.1:0-19085 GCA_015342065.1 Leptinotarsa undecemlineata | reverse complement strand
TAACAAGATGATATTTTTTTCGGGTGTTGTAATTGTATGACGGTAAGAGATAACGTACGTTAGAATTGAATTAAAACAAAAGAGTTGACGAGTGTCAACTTCAAGGTACGGTTCTTGGACCTACTCTATTCAATATGTACATAAATGAACCTAGAATAAGTCATTAATGTACAGGAAGAAATAGAAATATTTTAGGATTTGCAGACGACACTAAAATATTCTATAAGGCAAATAATTGACCAGAATTGAAATATACTGTAGAATCAGACTTTGATACAATAAAAAAAATGTATTTCGCTGAAATCTTGCATAGAGGTGACTTAGTATTTTGTTGTTTCTCCAATGTCTATAACAAATAAGAATAATGAATAATTTAACATCTTGAGATAGTTTTCTTGCACAACAATATCATCAATATTTCTCAAAAACAATTTTGTTTAATATTCACTCATGAAAAGTGTTCTGAATGGCCATCAATACTTGATTGTCCTTATTTGATTATTTTCTTCAATGGTCATTTATGATTTTTTTATTATCGAAGACAACCATAACTAAACTGCGAACTAAGTTTAGCGACTTATAGAAAACGACAATTCCTATGAAAGTCACCAATTTCAGTGTTGTGCGTTAATTCAACATACTCACTATGACTATAAACATGCCCAAAGAAGCTTTCGGAAAGAAAGATCAACGTGCGACCTTCTATTGTATTTCACCCATATTAGGAATTACACAATCAAGAAACATGGAGAATCAGGAGCTGTTGCTCTTGATATTTCTGAGGCTTTTGACCGTGTGTGGCATGAGGGTTTGCTGATCAAACTTTAATGCTATGACTTGTCCGATCATTTTTGTATATGGCCCTTCAGCTTCCTAAAAGTACGTTTCCTGCAAGTGATCGTCGATGAATATGTCTCGAATACCTTCACCATCAACGCTAGTGTTCTTCAGGGATCCATATTGTTTTTAACCCTATTTTTATATTATATCAACGACTCATTGGAAAAACCAAGAATTTAATATATTGCTTTACTGATAGCACAGTCGTCCCGTCATTCTATTTGGATTTCAGAATATCGGCTACAGAGGCACATCTTCACCAGGTTCAATTCAATGCCTCAAAAATCAGACATCGTTTTTCTCCAATAAGATGAATGTCTCTAAAACGAGTATAATAATGTCAGGTTAGACAATTCCGCTATCGGCTTCCATAAGTTTATTGAGATTCAAAATAGACACCATGTATTGACACAATCATGTCACTGGAACTGTAAAGGCTGCTTCTCAGAAGCCTGAAACACTGTTCCAAACCAGAAAACTGTAGTCAACTCAGCAAATATTGATGCTTCATAAAGCTCAGATTAGACCTTCTATGGAGTTACTGGATTCCATTCAGAAAAGAGCCATCCATCTGATTGCAACCTTGATGGTCTGGAACATTGAAAAAATGTTCTTTTTCTATAGATACCTTTACGAAAAGTGTTCAAGCGACTTGGCTCATTTTATGTCACCAGGAGCGGCACATATCAGAAATACGCGACGAACTGTAGCTGTTCATCGTTTTGAGGTTCAACTCAGGACTTTTCGAACTTCACTGTTTGAGAACCCGTTCATCTGGAGAACTGTGTTTATGTGGAATAAACTTCCTGAGAACGTTTTTCCAATTGTATTCAATTTCCAGTGATTGAAATACAATTTTACTTGAATTCATTATGGATCCCGACAATTGTCGACTAATTCCATAATATAACAGAAATATTTTTCAGTACAGTTTCTGAACAGAAAAAATTAAATATTATTAAAATATTTTCCAAGAGTTTTTTTTTAAATTCTTATAAATATTTTCTTGATAATTTTAAAATACATTTCATATCAGACTGAACCTAGGTTGATTATGTTATTAGTATTTCCAATGATATGTAAAATTTTTAGAAATTGTAAATGCATTACCAGTAGATTGGAGTAAATATTATTCTATACTAGAAGCTTTTGAAGCCTTCACACTGAAATGTCAACAATCAACTGTGTCACTGAAAACAAAGACTAACAACTATCTATTCTGCATATTTTCCTGTCCGAAAATATCGACATTTCCAAACACCGAATAAAGTACCCATCAAAAACTAATTACTCTCTATACTGTATACGTTGCTGTTACCTGTGCTTGCATGTAAATTGAAAACGTGAGATACATATCGATTTTCTGGAATAGGCACAAAGCTCCTGTTTCAAACACGCCAAACCAATCTTTTCAATGGATTTTTTGGATACGGCTTACCTAGCACGATCTGAAAACAGTACCTCTGAAAACATTACGCTGAAACCCTCATACAGATTCAACGATGTGGAAGTTGGAATTTACAAGCAAGGAAATTTAAAAAAATGTATAGGTTCACAATAAATTTCATTCAATATACTTATTTCAGTGATATATAAAAAATATAGTGAATCGGCGATTGGCAGAAATTCAATTATTTGAATTGAAAAGGATATAGTTTTTCGAAAAGAGTAGTGTTTAGGAACAGATTTCAATGATTTCTACTTCGTCATCTTCATACAAAAATTATGAAAGGCTTCCCAAGGAAGCAGGAAAGCAATCAAGTTAAAAACTAACTCTCTACAAAGTTGTGGAAATAATGCAAAAATGTTACATCAACTAGAATTTTAAGTGTAATGTCATCATTCGTTCCAAAACTTCTCTGAGATTTGTATTGAAGGGGTTATATTTTTAGGCGTGATTAATTTTTGGGAAAGAAAGTTTTTGGCTTTCTACTACTCCATCTTGATACAAAAAAAAGAGGATAAGGGAATCTTCTTTGGAAGATTCCCTTATCCTCTTTTTTTGTATCAAGATGGAGTAGTAGAAAGCCAAAAACTTTCTTTCTCTGAGATGTTTCGAATGTGGAGAAAATTATGATATCGTCGAAATACACAAGACATTTCTCGTTCTGTATACATACTTCTGTTATCCATGACGTGTTGAAACGTCGCTGGATCATTTTTGAGGCCAAATGGCATTCTCTCGTTGTGATCATTCTCCGTGCTGAAGGCTTTCTTTTCAATATCGCGTTGATCTGAACTTACTGAAATCCTGAAACGAAAACCAAAGTTGTGAAGTATTCTCATGTCGGCCTAGCTTATTCAAGATATCGGTGATCTTAGGAGGTGGATATTTATCATCCACTGTTTTTTGATTGAGTTTTCTATAGTCAATTACTAGCCTCCATTTCTTCTGTCGCGTCCGGTTTTTTTGTTACGATCCACAGTGGTGAACTCCAAAATATGTAGACTGCTGTATGATTGCTTGCTGTAGCATTGATTTCATTTGGTTACAAACTTCCTTGTGATGAACTTGAGGATATCTGTATGATTTAGTGAATATCGCAGTTTCGTCTGTTAGCTTGATGGTATGCTTTATTTTATTATTGAACGTCACACACAGTGAAAAATGTTGTTGAATTCGGAACAAAGTTTTCGAACTTCTTCATTCATGTAATTAGCTGTGAATTTTTCAAATTTATGTTTCGTAGTTCTTCATGAGATTCTTCATTTCCTGTGAAATTCGAGTCTTCAAAATTGTTCACTTCGTAATTTTCGATAGGCTCGATATTAATTGGCTCAAATAAGTCAATAATCAATTCCGCATTTGTTGGGTTTGCTATTGTTGTTAAAGCCTTTTCATCATCAATTGTAAATGTTGCTTAAGTGGTTTGTTGACTGGTATCTCCAAAATTTGTTCAGTTAGGGGAAGAAGTTCCATATGAAAAATTGATGTTTATGACTATCAGTAATTCCTTTGGTTCTTTTATTCTCCATCGAAATGAACTGGAATGGCTGTTCCTTTTGTTAGGAGCTCGCTACTGTCTAAATTAATTGATGCTCCAATATTTCGCAACAAGTTGATTCCAATGAGTCCTCCGTATTTAGGGTTGGAATAAAAAATGAACAAATTTTGACATTGATTTGTCCTGTTGGGTAATCCAAAAATTTTGGCATTCTTCCGGTTCATGTCCAGGTTTTATTTTTCTTGTTCATCGATTGAGGGGTATTGATTGTATCCATGATCTATATTTTTATTAGCATAGTCTGCCTTATCTGAGAAATATAGTTTCTGAGACACAAAGGTTGGTTTGGGTTTAGGCTGTGTGTTTTTTGGAAAATTTCCTGATGACGTATTCATTGTTGACGAAATGGATCTGGATGAAAAACATTCCTTTGTGTGGGTCTGCTTTTTTGGTTAATTTGCATTGTAGATGTATTCATCCTGAATACCTCCTGAAAAAACTACTTCTACATGAACAATGAATTGCTCAAGAAGAACCGTTTTTTCGAAAGAACTACTTCAATTTGAACATTGAATCATGATGAAATCTTTTTTTTTATTCAGTTCGCATTCAAAAGAGACACCATTAATGGAAAAACTATCGTTCGCAATGGTCTACTTGGATGTTTTGGAACATTACCACCTTTTTGAATAAAATTACGGAACAAAGCACCCACAACTTCATCGGCATCATGACTTCATGTCAACTGAACTGATAAATTCACTCATGTTAGATGACATGGGTCATCCCCTCGGTCACCATCACCCAAACAATTTGAATAGGGAAAGTAGTAGGTGTGACTCATCATTAAAATAGGGACAAGATTTGCAATTATAATTCCATAAAAAAAACTTTTATACGAATGCACAAAAAAAAATATATATTTTTTTCGATGTGTGACGTAGGCTATTCTTTGCGTAACAGAATCAAAATTTTACCGCCCAAAGATACCCATTTCGTTCTCGTGACAAGTCTTCATTTTTCTTCTCATCGCATTTGGAAGCTTTTCATTCATTTCAATTCAATTCGTCTTAGTCATGCTGAAAATTTGTTCCAAAATCCTTACAATCCAATTTAGAATCGAATCGGAGCAAAATCACAAATCTTATCCGCCATATTGTTTTTTGCATCGACAAAAAAATATTAATTTTCAACCCGGAAACCTCCCCACTTACTAATTTTGATTCGAATCAGACCTTAATTACGAATTTCGTCCGCCATCTTTTTGAATTGACAAATCATAATTTTCGACCCTGAATCAAATCGGACCATAAGTGCAAATCTTAACGACCATTGTGGAACCACTTTTATTTTTTTCTCAAGAAAAATTCCATGATGCTTCGTCACCGAATTAATGTCACATTAGCTTGCAAATGGAGTATGATAATTTGGAATGCGGAACAGTTATTTTTACAGCAGGAGGGCGCCGAAATAGAAAGTTGGGAAGCGAAAATTTACATCGTTGGATTCCTTATGAAATTACCTTGGTGATGATGAGTCACAATTACTACTTTCACTATTCAAATTATTTGGGTGATAGTGTCCGAGAGGTAAAAGGTGAAAGGAGAGGTATGACGATTGAGGTTATGCTAGAAACATGTCCCTCTTGAATTATAGCTTCTTCTTGATGTATATGAAGTCTGCTAATGCTGCAGGTACTGATCCCTACCAATCAATTATTCTTGTGAGCATATTTCACGTTTTTCGTGACTCTATTGTTTTAAGATGATTATACATATTTAGAGATCTCTCAGATAATAATGGTAATACTGGAGTTTCGTAGTGGATACTTCTGTTCGATTGGTGATGCACTGTTTGGAACCTTTGGTGCAGTAAGGAATATTACCGGAGTTTTATCCCAATACCAAACCGTTATTTTGAGTGATCAACTCCAAGAGGGAGATCAAACTCAGTTTAATCTTTCTCAATATAATAAACTGAAAATTATTGAATAATATTACTTTTTATGTATCTAAACACCACTGTAGGTAATAACAGAGGTACTTATCTCAATTCAGTACCTAATTTTGTTGACCTCTGAAAATGTGGGTACGTTTATTTGAAAACCGGTGAGTTTACTAAATCGATTCGATCATTCAGCAAGTTACATTTGCGATGCTTAGTTTATGAATTTCCATGGATACCAAATAATTCAGTTTTCAAGCCTTGTTTGCTTAACGAATCATTTAGATTCAGGAACTTGTGGTTGCATTCCAAAGAATGGTTTGAAAACGTTGAATAATTTTAATCTGATCTGTGGAACCTTTATTGTTCAGCATACCATTTTGTGAAATTTCCACCTCAACACTATTACACTCGGACACTAAATTCCAAATTTCTCCATCTGTTCCACTTCTACTTTGGCATTGTAAAGTAATTCAGATAACCTGTCATGTGGTCTCTATTCTTTCACCAAAATATACTAGAGTTACAATAGTAAGTCTGATAGTTTGATTCAGGGGTGCATGCTCATTAGCATGAGCATTGCGGATGTAACCTGCTAAATGATCAAATCAATACAGTTCACTCACCGGTTTTCATTTAGTGTACTCACATTGTCACAGGTAAACAAAATTCAGATATTCAATTGAGATGAGCACCTCTGTTATTACCTAAAGTGGTGTTTACACACATAAGGGCTAATATTATCAAATAATTTTCCATTTGTTGTATTAGTTTAAAAATTTCCTTATGGAACGAAACTGCTGTAACGTTAATTAAAAATGGAAGTGATAAAAAATATAAAAAGTTCCATTTCTCATTTTTCATGATCCTTTAATTGTTTTGAGGAGTGTACTTTATCAGTTACCTGATTTATTTTCACTGATATCAAAATCTGTATATCCATACTTAGCAATGATGATGTCCTGTAAAATATCCATTGAACTTTCATTGGTTTTTATCATTGGAGAATAAAATTCTGTCTCCCTTCGATTACGAGAATCACCCTTGAATTTAGTGCGTTCCATTCATTTCAATTTGTTGTTCTCGTCGTTACACCAGAAAGTTCAACCCTAGATTTTTGGTGACATTTCAAGATAATTAGTTGCCAGAGACTGGATTTATTTGGGAAAGTGAGTAATTCACTGCTGAGGGATTGTCTCCAGGGAATAGAAAGTTCTAGGTAGTTTGAGGTTTTACTCTGACTGTCAGGTGGTGTTTGGATGGTCTTGTGATAGATAATTATAAATCTTTGTTTCAAGTGAATATACTATTGTATTCGATGTTCGAATTCAAATCAACGGAACTTTGACTTCTTACGATTATAACAATATATTGTTTTCCATTTCGAATGTGGAAAACATTTTTGTGAACCTTCAATGGGGAGGGGCGTATAATTTCGAGGAAATTTTAATTCTCATTTCTAATCATTACATAGCATGAAAGAAAGTCGCTGTCTGTTCCTGAGTACACTTAGATCTTCAAAACTAGGCAACTATTTTGATGTGGGTTTTTTAATAGATAGAGTGATATAACATGCATAATATAATAAAGAAACACTGATAATTCATGAAATTTCTAATGTAATGTGGAAATGAAACACATTTTTAGTTATTTAGCTTGCCCTGTTTGTTTGGGTTAAATTTTGTAATTGAAGTTTTGATGACAATACCATTGATTAAATTCTGTATCATTTTGAATCCCAGATAGTCGCCGCTAGGAAATGGCGAATTACATATTCAATTCAATTGCAATATACTTTATTGTCTGAAGAATAAATTCTTATTTACAAAGCCTTGTGCCTTGAAATATAAATAACGTATACATGAAATCACAAAAGTAAAATCACTAAAAGTAAGTTATAACATAAACTGAAAAGAGACATGAATAATAACAAACGTTCAGGATATAAGAACATGGTAAATAAAATTGAATGAATCAATTCAAACTAAATTGAATCAAATCAATAAAATCAATACCGTAGAGATTAGTTAGTCTTCTCAATTAAAATTATCATCATAGAATTCTGCTAAGTTATAATGAGGTTTCACAGAAAGCAAGTCTTTAAACTCTTTCTCAAGGTTTCTTTATGGTTCTTATAGCTTGGGTAAGGTGATAACATTTTGAACATTTTGAGACCATTGAAAATAATAGAATCTTCAACAGGGGTCGAAGAAGGCATCGGTAATTTAAAGCTGAATCTTTGCATGGTTTGATACATTGGCGCGTCCAAGTTGTTGAACAATACCCTATTTTTGAAGAGAAGGCAAATTGTCTCATACATAAATAAAGAGATCACAGTTAGGATTCTGTTAGAGGCAAAAAGAGGCTTGGTTTTGTATATACATCGTTTTGCTCGTTTTTGTATTAGTAATACTGATTGAAGGCATGCGGTCGAACACACACCCCAAAAGCAAATACCATAACGAAGATAGGATTCAAAAAAGGAATGATAAACCATTCTAGCTTCTGCAAAGTATCTACATGTTCGTTGGATTTTAAATTACTGTCAATGAACAAGCCAAGGAATTCAGAAGTTGGTACGTTGTCAATTTGAATATTATTTAGATGTACGGCTGGAATCTGGCAACGATAGGACACTACTTTTGTTTTTGATAAATTCAAGCTCAAGATATTTGAGTCAAACTAGTTTTTCACTTTCGTGATGTCATTCTCAAGAACTTCATACAACGTATGGTTGTTAAGAGCATGCCATAAACTTGTAGTATCATCAGCAAATAAAGTAAATTTTCCTTGGATGTTTATAAGTGTTAGGCCATTAATGTAAATTAAGAATAAAAGTGGTCCCAGTATCGAACCTTGTGGGACGCCGCAAGTAATTTTACCTTCATTTGAGTATGAAGTGGTTTTGATCATCTGGGTGCAATCTGATAAGTATGCTCAAACCACTTAAGACTTATTTCAGTTATACCGTATCCACTGAGTTTCCGTAAAAGAGTTTTATGATCCACGCAATCAAATGCTTTGCCTATATCACAGAAGACCGCAGCCACTGTTTCTTTGTAATTTATGTTGGAATAAAAATTGTAAAGAAATGAAAATATGGCATCGGAAGTGTTTTTTGCATTGGAAAACCAAACTGGCAATCACTTATTATTTTGTTTTCATTCAAAAAGCAAAGGAGTCTTGTCACACAATCGACTTCTTCTCCTTCAATCAATTTCATCTGAGCCTGTGAATTTTGTATTCCACAACTAAATATGGGTATCGAATGACAGGGCTGGACTAGTAGAAAAGCGGTAAACTTTGAAAAAGATGCAAATTCAATATGGCCGCCAATATTTACTCAGGTTACGCTATGCCCAAAGATTTCATTTTTATTTTATCTGACGTAATTTGCTGAGGAAAGTGGCGTGATGATTGATACTTAGGACCCTTCGAATTATTTTTCAGTTTTCAGTACCTACATTATTTATATCATTTATATCTGTTTTCCATATTTTTTTTGGCTTACTGAACTCTACAAGATATGTCCATATCTTGCGTAGAGCAGAGCAGTGTACATTGAGTAAATTCAGTGTCTGGTGAAGAAATAAAATAACCTCACATATATGCAGAAGAAATTGACAGATGTATTATGTACGAATATGGTAATTGAAATCCAATCCTTGGATATAATTCAATAGGTACGAACATTGAATACTTGATTTGAAGAAAGGAAAGAGGTAGCCTTCGTTCTAATCTGGATAAGGCATTTGAGGCGACAATAATGATGTTATATTATTTGATAGACTGCTTTTACCAATTCAAGGTCAAGGTTTAGGTCAAGAGAATAGTTGACAAGCCAGCTACCGAATGAAACTTCGGAAGTAAAAACCTATTAATGTTTAATCGAATGCATTTTGTGTGCTACTCGTATTCCTGATGAAATCTTCAATTGAAATTATAACCAAGAATCCAATATATTGCTCTGCTGACGACAGCTCACTTGACTCGTCATTCCATTTGAATTCCAGGAAATTCAGATTCAGATTCTTTATTTACCATTTGTACCAAGGTCATAGCCAGAAAACAATTTCGAGGGGGGGGTTTGATTTGGTGGAACAGTAGAAAAACATGAAATATTAAAAAAACGAAAGAATAGGAAGAAAAATTGTGTTACATGAGCATCATTATATTTATTAGAAAACCATTACAGAAATATTAACATCATTTTACAAAATCAAATTTAGTTTTCTAGATTTCTTTGCAGCAAGTAAACCAATTACCTTCTAGGTATCGATGTCAATTCTACGGTGGATTGACATTAACGCCAAACTGTTTAGTCGTTCCTGGCTTGTGGAGTTTCTTAAATGAGTTTTGAGGCGTTTCAGAGAAGAGAAAGTCCTTTAAGGGGTACCTGTGGAAACAGATACTGTCGCCAAGATCTTTGAAAATTTGTACACACATTGCCGTAAGGTTTCTCCATCGTGTTTGGGGAAAGTTTTTTCAATATTATCTTTCAATCACTTGGTTTGTTTTGCCAAAGACTTGATGAAATTTCTCACAGATTTTATAATTCCAATCCATCCTTCCTATCCAGGAAGGTGAACAGGTCCCTAGGAAACATCTCCTTTATATCGGCAGGTGTAGGCCAAGACTCGCCGAACACACACTCTCTTATTGATGATAACTCCTGACACTAGCATAGAACATGCCTGACAGTTTCATCTTTCTGTTCATATATTCTGCATAGAGGTGTGTGTACTAGCCCCATATTACGGAGGTGTTTTCTTAGTTGACTGTAGCCAGTCAGAATTCCTACTGGTAGGCGTGTAGAGTTTTTCCGGCATCGCTAGGTATTTCATGGTCGCCAAGAGTGATTCTGACGAGATTGCATCCTTTGATTTCATACCATCTATTTAGGGATTGATCATGGGTGTAACGTTTGGCTAGTTCCGCAATTGTCGAAGTCATCAGGAAGTAGAGCCACTGGTTCCTAAAATTCTTAGTTCAGCCGCTTCCTTGGCTTAAGGGTCGGCAACGCGATTACCTTTACGATTACTGAGGCTTTAGCTAAAACTTGGTGGCACTCTAGTACTAGGCCTGAGGTGACACGTTGTCTGTTCTAGGCTAATATGGCTTGTCTGCTATCAGTTCAGATTGTTATTTTTTGCCAGAAATTCCTTGCCTGGTTATTTCTTTTGTGGCAAATGAGATACCAGCCAAGTCTGTTTTAACCACGCTGGTATTTATCCCATTGTCCAGTAAATCCTTAGGCTCAGTAATTCAGAGTAGATTCCACATTCTGAGCCTTCTTTGGTTTTTGAGCCGTCTGTATATATGCGTATGGCATTTGTAGCATATAACTCTGTGTTTTGTTTTATTTGTATTTTGTAGGGTTTATTAACCACAACCGTGGGAACAATTGCATCATTGGTTGCCTGCAGCAGAGGTTGCGCAGTGAGCGCTTCTCGCCATAAGCTCAGCCTCAATTGTCCCATTCCTACTTCGAGGTTTATACCAGCCGTGTACAATTGTAACATGACCATTAATGCAACCTCCTTAACGTACAAGTCCAGAGGGGACAGACCAATAATTATTTCCATTGCCGCGGTTAGCGTTATTCTCATGGCTTCTGTGATAATCAAACAAGACAATGTTGTTGAATGGCCATTGCTTGTAGATTTTCCTGGGGGGGGGGATGAATCCCCCTTTGAATATCCCCTGGCTACGGCCAAGCTGTGCTTGTATATGGCACACTTAGTAGCACATCATGCATAGCAATGCAAACAATGTTTAAAAAATTTGAGACTCAATAAATTATTTTGACAGTACAATATTCATAGAAGGAACATACCTACATACCAGTATTAAAATAAATTAGGTATTATTGCAATTGTTCACAAAATCTTCAAGGCTGTAGAAAGTATTCATTGTCAGCATTTTTTTTAAATTTTTCTTGAAGATACGGTGACTTAATTCTTACACATTATTTGATATATTATTGTAATTCTATTATGTTGTGGTGATTTTGTATATTATGTGTAGTTGAATTTTTCAATGCAAAGATTATCTTTATTTTCTGTTTCATACCTGTGTTTGTCACCATTTTCAGCATAGTAATCTTTATTATTATGTATATATAGTAATATATTCAAAATGTTTATGCAGGGAAATGTCAATATACAATGTTTAAATACTTCTCGACATGAGTCAAAAGGTTTCATATTATATATAATTCTTATTATGCGTTTTTGGAGAACAATGACTCTAGTTTATTCAGTTGCAACATCTCAACTGATTATTTTGAATGATAAGGTCGAGTTATTTATATTCAGATTGACCAGGTTTGGTTCATTACCGCGTGCACTGTTGTATTGAATGAACATAGTTTTTTGTAGGTTTGTTTTTTGTTTTTGTTTGGTTTGTTGTACACCATTCATAGAATTAGTTCACTACTGAGGTCACTTTCACATTAAGAGTAATCAGCGAGGAACCCTCACTATTATTGTCGTGTCCCCTTCAATGAAGTCAGGTAAGTCATTTATGTACAACAGGAATAAGAGTGGTCCTAAGATACTTTCCCGAGGGGTTCCAATACCTACTACTTAATGGCTAGAAAGATCATTCACAATTTTCACAAATAATTCATTCCGTTACAGACTAAGGATGCACATCTTCACCGACAGTAGGAAGTTGCATCTCTCAATAAGGATCTAGAGGTGATTTCAAATTTGGGTGAAAGTGACCAGGTTCAATTCAATACCACGGAAATCCAGGCATCGGTTTTCTCCAAAAAAATGAATGACTCCGAACCGGATATAACAACGTCAGGACAGAAAATTCCGCTTACTGCTTCGATAAGTTTGTTAGGGATTGAAATGAACACCATCATGTCTTGCTGCAATCATGTCGCTGCAAAGGCTGCTCCCAAAAAGGTTTGAACACTGTTACGAACCAAAAAACTTTACATATCTCAACAGTTTTTGATGCTCTATAGAGTTCAGATCAGACTTCCCAGAAGGATTATTCTCATGAATGGAGCTCTGCCCTTAAACATACCCTAAAGCAGCCGGATTTCATCTGGAAAAAGTCGTTCTGCCTGACTGTATACACGAACATCACTTGCAATGTTGATAGTCTGGAACAACGAAGGAAGGTTGGAGATTTGCTTTTTTTTCATAGATGACTTCGTGGAAGGTTTTCAAGTAACTTGTCTAGCAATTCAATTTCAACGTGTTCCACTATATTCGCTCAGGCACCGCTCTTAGAGGGACTTGAGAATTTCTCTGTCAATGTAGACCAACTCAGTTTCACAGTATAATACCACTATCTGTAACAACAAATCGTCACTAGAGATGGAGCAGATCACTAGTAATGAAAAATTTTCACGAAAAAGTAAAAGATTCGCTGAATCTTACTAGTAGTTCTAGAATGACCTTTTCATCACTGTTTCAAAGTAATTTCTACAAGTATTTTTTTCCTTTATGTTTCACAGGTGTGTATGGTCATACTCAAACTGTTTCCTTGTTCAATTATAGGGATAATGATTTTTTGTACCAATGGTTTTGTTGTATGTATAGTTCTACATGACTTGATATGCCTGTATAGCCTGTATATTACCTGAATGTCATGTGTTTTTGATATATGACCTATTTAAGTATAGTTTCATACCTATCGAATGAACTCTTTATCTCTGAAGACGAAAAGAATCAAATCAAGGACGTGCTCAATACAAAACTATAGGGGCAATTTCGAAATATTATTGTTACTCAATGAAATATGTTTCATGCTTTGAAAGAAACAAGTACTTCATTTTGTGTTGTTATACAAACTGGTGTTGAAAATTGTTTTGTACTGAAACTTTGAAGTATACCACTAAGGACGATCATGTTTCATGTAAGTGAAATTTGACATCAGTACTCTCTTATATATTACATTGTGTGGCGTTTCCATGAATGATATCTGTTCGTTTTTTTAAGGGCGAAACACAAGCACTACAAGAGAATCTTTAAAGCGTCTTAGAGCAGTGCCTGTGGAAAAGTAGTGATTCACGTTGTATTTGATTCGTTGAAGATCAAATCCATTTGGAAAAACGTTCTCGGAAGTTCATTACATAACGATTGTGTGGAATACAAATGAATGGAAAATAATGAGTTTCTTGTGATTCAAGTAGTAGTTCCAGAGGAACATTTCCTTTCGTGTAATTCCGACACCCATGTCTTATTATTATCAAAATCCATCCCGTTGTGATAATGACCTGTATCACAATTCAATTTCCATCTAATGTAAGTATTATGCACGAACCCATTTTCTCCGTCTTCATGGTGTATGATGTGTGTAGCGTGAATATATTTATGTTTCATTGATATAAATAATAGGCCGACATTTTTCTCTGGAAATCCACATTTTCTTCAAGAATTCTATCCTATGTAGTCGAATATGCCGGCGTTCCATGAATATTTTTTGTTATTTTTCACCTTTTCCATCAAAATCTAAGTTTATGCATTTCTTTCCGCAAATATTCCATGTTACCCTGATAGTCAATATCTTGGAAAATAAAGTTATGAATTTTCCTGAGATAAAAACTCGTTTCTCTTCGATTTTGAAATCACAATGTTTGAGTTTCTGATACATATTTTTTTTTAAGCTGGACATGTTTCTTTTCACCGTTTTCAGTTTTTTCATTTCCGACTTGATTCTTTGTACAGTTTGCACGCAAACCTCTGTGGCATCAGCTATTCGTTTTGAACCTTCAAATTGAAACAATATTGCTCAAAATTTCATTAAATATTACTATCACATCTCACCTCCGCTAGAAAATTCCGATAGAATGAATCTCAATACGTTGTTAACAATTTCTCTAATTTGTCCACTGAGAAACCTGTTTCTCTTTTTTAAAGACAACAAACAACCCACAGTCCATCATACATAATAATTTTTTTATTCACGGCACTAACACGATGTTCACTACACGAGTTCTTCGATGATAATAGGCTCTTACCATACTGTGTAGGCTGATCTAATTGACATGCAATATACAGAGACCCAGCTAGGTTTGCCATGCTAGGCAAACGAATTGATAGATGATATCAGAAGGGTATTTTAACGTTGTTCAATATCGTATCGGTATTTTCAACTCAACAGATAGGTTAGGTTAGGTAGTGAGTGAGTCTTTTTGGACCCTCCACTGCAACCCGTAAGGGTTTATTGTAGCTTACATCTATTCACACTCGACCAAATAAAACTAGTAGTTCGTAGTTGACAGTTAAAGGCATGAAGTCAGAGGTTATTTTTAGAATGCTATGACTTCCAGTGCCAACCAACAGTCTGTTGCACTCTGCATTAAATTGATTTATGCAATTGTCAATGTGCACAACTCTATATACAGTTCACCTAGCCTCTCTCTCCAGAAAAATATCTCCATGGCCCTTGACGGTGTGATACTGATGGCTCCACTGAAGGCCAGACAAGCCTGTCGCTGTAAGCCAGAGAGCTTCGCCTGTGCCGTTTACTGTAAAGCCTTCGGCCACCGGGCAATTGCACCATGAGTGATCATTGGTCTGACAATTATCTTTGTTTGACACTTTTTCCAAGTGAGCGTTCCAGGTGAGTTTTTTTTATCAAGGACAATGCGAAGATATTTTACCACCGTTCCAAATGGAATGACCTCACCATTGAAGAAAAATGGCGTTAGATTATCCAATTTTCTCCTCCTGGTGAAAGGACTTATGTAACAGTTTTGTTGGGGTTGACAAACATCTGCTCCCTCAGGCACAACTGTTAACGACGTCCATCGTGCTTTGGGCGATATTACAAGCTAACCTTCCCGACGTGGACTTTTCCAAGATAACAAGGTCATCTGCATAAGCTTGCATAATATCTACTTCACTTTTGTCGTGGGCATCAAGCCGACCAAAGAAGGGGAGATAGTACTCCACCTTGAGGACAGGCTCTGATGTCTCTGAACCTAATGTCTCGCCTTGAAGAGTCGAAGTTACAGTTCTGTTCACCAGCATTGCATAGATCCAGCCAGTTATGGTCGATTCTATATCTCTCCCAGCTAGAGATGATCCTATAGATTTAGATAGTGCATTGTCAAATGCTCGTTCTATATCTATACAGCAACCGCAATCTCCTTATTGTCAAGGGATTGACAAGGTATTTCAATGGTAAATCTGTCGATTCGCCGGTTTGATAAGCATACTGGTGGTTATTCAGGAAAGAAGCATATAATACCACCCTCCTAATGTGTCCGTCTAGGATCCTCTCAAGTCATTCCAACAGGAAGGATGTGAAGCTCGTTGGACGTACTGATTTAGGGAGTAGATCTTTCCGACCCACTTTAGGTATATATACCACTCTTGCTGCCAACCAACTGAGTGGTATATAGTTCCACGCCAGACAACTGGTGAGATATACAAAGCTTGTTGTTCAACTGTTATCTGAAAATATAACTGTAATTCTTAAGGTTAAAAAGGAGGCCACAATGGCGGTATTGCAACTTCATTTAGGTTTTCATTAAATGAAGTAACAACTGTAGACTCAATAGTCCTTTCAGGAATGAGTCTTATCTGCTCTCTCCATTTTCCAGATTAGATATATCTATCACAAATGCAGGAGAATCATATATCTTAGTGAATAGAATTTGCTCAGATGAGTAAATTCCTGTTTTGCGAAAAGCGGCTTGAATGATGGGATCGTTTTTGCCAGATGCATCTCGCTTTGGAATGTAACTCAACAGGTAACAGTGGTTCATACCATACTTGTCCACCGCTTTCCGAAGTTAATTTCCAGCTTTTATCTCCTCATATCCATGACTATAGTTCGACAAATTGATTTTCCTTCTGGAAGTCTTTCCCCACATGAACATTCAACAACAAATAATAATTAACCTTATGCAAGACATTTATCTTCTGCATCATAAGCTAGCTTCATAACGTACAATTATTATCGTTGTTGTCAAACACAATAAAATTGCTGTAGTGCACTTGAGACATTATCCATGTTCTCGATTCGAAGTTTCTCCACAACAACCATTTACCACCAATAGCGTTAGGAGTGGCAAACTATCGACAAATTTCGGTAAAGCTGCAGAACCATGTTGAACTGATGACACGCAACTACTCTAAAGTGATAATTACTGCAAACGAGCATAGGATGTGTCGTAACGTATTCCCTAATTTTATAACACTTTACCTAATTATATTATCTACCCCTTTCTTAGCACTGCCAAATATATTCCCTCACTAATTACTTTTAACTCATTTGCAGTTCTCTGAGTTGGAAATTCTTTGTAGGTCTTCGTCCTCAATTAATATTGAAAATTACAAAAATATATTTTTAACAGATTGCGATTCTGTTTAGGCAACTAACATTTCTGCTATATTAATCATCCATAGGACGTCACATTGAAAGAAACGTTTGTTGTTCATAGAGAAAAAGCAAATGGTCAGAACGAAAACTTTTTGACTTACCTATAGGAAAATAACACAAATTATAAACTTTTCATTTCATTTGACATTTACGGATTATCATTAGGCTATTTCAGAAGTTTTGTTCGTGTGTATGATTTTACTTTAAACTGTTATATTTCAATGTATACTAATTCAATTTAGTCGAAATCTATTTTTTTAAGAACAAAACACAAGCACTAGAGGAAAATTCTTAAGGTGCTCTCAGAGCGTTACCTGTGCGGAAGTAACGATTCAGATTGGATTTGAATCGCTGAAGATTAACTCCATTTGGAGAAACAGTAAGTTAATTTCACATAAACGCAGTTCTCCAGATGAGAGAGCTATTTAACGGTGAAGGATAAGGTGTACTGACTTGAACCTCTGAGTTGTATTTCTGAGTTGTACCACTCTTAGTGGAATCAAAAATGCCAAGTTACTTGAACACTTTCCGTGAAAATATCAAAAGAAGAGAAACAAATCTTCAACCTTTTTTCGATGTTCCATACTATCAACATTGCAAGTGATGTTCGCGGCTCCAATCAGGCGGATGGTTTTTTCTAGATAGAATCCAGCAACTCCAGGGTATGTTTGGGGGCACAACTCCATTCATGAGAACAATACTTCAAAAAACATCTGATCTGAGCTTCATGAAGCATCAAAAGTTGCTGAGGTATGTACACTTTTTTATGTACACTTTTTGGTTCGAACCAGTGTCCCAAGCTTTTGGGAAGCAGCCTTTGCAATTCCAGCAACATGTTTGACCAAGACATATTCGCGTCCATTTCAACCTCCAACAAACTCATCGAAGCAGAGAGCATAATTGTCTTACCTGATATATCCGGTTGGGAAACATGGTTTGGCTCGGTTGGGCAGACAGTTGTGGTTGCGTAGTGAATCACACCAGCCGCTGACCACCATACAGTAACTATGCTCCTTTTTGTTGGGTTTTCGCCTTTGGGAAATTAATGGGTCGTTTATCGGTGTCCAACCATAGTCCTGGACGTCTACTATTATCGTACACGATCCACTTTTTATCACACATGAGGATCTGATCCAGAAATGTTCGTTCTGGTTGCGCGAAATAAAAAAACCGATCTTGTAACGTGGCAATTTTTTTCGATCGTAACCATCAAAAACGTATGATCGGTCAGTCTCCGCAGTCTCCACCAGAGTTCTCAAATCCTAGTCCTGGATTACTGTAGATCCAACCAACGTCGACCAGTGCGTTCATTAACACTATTATTGCCAAATGCCTGGTTAGTTTTTCGAAACGTTTCGCCAGTGCTCTGGTTCAATTCGAATTCGTGGAGAAAAATTGGTTTACAATATTTCAACTGAATCATGTAATGAGTTGAAAAGGAGCAAAAAATTGAAATTTGAAAAAAAAAAATGATAGCATCGGTGTCTAGAGAATGAAATTCTTCATTAATCATTATATATTATATCACAGTAAAATGAATATTTATTGGTACATGGTGCTACAAAAACCCGTGACACTGAAACGAAAAAAACTCGAATATTTCTCTTTTTGGAGTTGTTTTTTCCTAAATATCTGAGTGAAAGTGGAAAAGCAAGAAAATTTGTTTCTATCCAAGTCTCTATTCTATTCTGAAAATATATTTGTTCATAATTATAAACTTGTATTACATCAGTTCGTACTTCCATTGTCTAATATAATATAAATTGATTTGAAATCCCTGAAAAAATTTAAAAAATTAAACGAAAATTACAATTTAACTAAACACAAAAAACTGAAAATTACAAGAAATTAACATACAAGCTATAAACAAAAAATAAAAAAATAAAAAATTGAAATATTAATAAAAGCTGAAAAATAAAAATATTATTAACAGAAATGAAAAATAAAAATAAAGATTAAAAGATTCCAAACCAAGTTACGTCACGACGTTTCGATTGTTAG
>WOGP01001440.1:0-19086 GCA_015342065.1 Leptinotarsa undecemlineata | reverse complement strand
ACCGTCTTTGACTCAGATGTCGCTCCATTGCAGATTACAACCATTTCTCTATTTGTCATATAGGATTGTATCCAATTTATTATATTTCGTGGAAACCCGAGCATTGACAGTTTTTTTATGAGAAATTCCTCGCATACTATATCAAACGCTTTTGATAAGTCGAAAAATAGTGAGATCACATAATTTTATTATCAATCTCTGTGTGAATATAATTCAGAAGATGATAGGAAGCTGTCTCTATAGATTTAATTTTCCTGAAACCATGCGTAGACATACAAAGCAGCCTATTTGATTCCAAATGATCCATAGCCCTAAGTGCTACAAGTTTTTCAAATAATTTTGATATCGAGCAAAGCAAATATATTTGCCTATAGTTGTCCCTTTCTGTGGGGTTTCCTTTTTTATATACAGGTATAACGAGTGTTTTTTTCTGAACTTCTGGAAAGTATCCTTGAATAAGAGATTGATTCATTAAGTATGTCAAAGGAACGATAATAAAAGGTAATATTTTCTTAATTGTTACAATTGATAGTTCATCAAAGCCTGCAGTTTTTTTGAAAATCATTTTTCGTTTTTTAATATTCGTTCCTGCGTTTAATTTGTTATTTTTGCACTCTGCTTTCGAACTTCCGTTTGCAGTATCAGAGAACCAAATTGATTGCACTGAGGTATTTCTGAGATTATTTTTTTTCAGACTTCTGGAGGATATATTTATTGGCATTGGGGAGGGATCTTCATTTATTGTTTGTGTATCGAAGTTTTTCGTGTCCACTTTATGTCTATCAATCTCTTCCTGGAGTCTCTTCATCTTTTCTTCCATTTCCCTAATAATGTACTTTTGTTGCTGGACTGAGAGATTCATTTCTGTCTCTGATGTCACAGCTTCTTGTATAAAGGATTCATGTTCTTCTTTCAGATTTTGGATGTGTGTTTCTTTCGCTAGGCTATCTTTACTCATGTCTTGAATTGTTTTTTCCAGAATATTGGTTTCCTCTTTTTCATCAACAATAGAGTCATCTTCACAGCAAGTAATGGTGTTTTCATTCAAAAATCGGATATTATCTTTTCATTTTAAATTTTCATTTAAGTTTCATCCAAATATCATAAGAAAGAACTATTACAGTAAATCGTCTTTCGCAAACTATCCAAAAGTGAAAATGAATTTTTCGAATGAATATAAGAAATTTATTCGAAAACGAACACAATATTACTTTTAACTTACACATACTCTTTTTTATAATTTTTCCTATCAATTACAAACATTTAGGAAGATATTTCTATTAGTGAAGATTCCATACTTTATTTTAAGGCAGAAAATGACTGCAATACTTTTCTTATGAAAATTTATTGACTTTGCGAACATGACAGATGGCAAAATATTGTGAGAATTTCATCAGAGTGCACCCTTTACACCATATGGCACCGAATTCAGAAGACACATTCAGTATGAAAGCTTCTCAATCGTTATTTCGATGCGATTAATCGATCTAAAACATCATTACAAAGTTTGAAAATGCGATAAAAAAATTAATTTAATTTAAAATTCATCTTCATCGCGACTTACAGCAAGTTCAAATATCTATTCGAAAAACACATGGGAGTAGGCAGATTGAGAGACCTATGTCTTCAAAGTTGAAGGCGAAACGCAGAACTACTGAAAACATCATACATGTTTCAACCCAGACTTCCTATTAGTTAGGTACTCCATACAACATTGATAAACGAATTTGAATTTCTACCTTATATCGTATATTCATTTCCATCTATACTATGAAAAACTAACAAAAAGGTATGTTGGAGCTTCTGCTTCTCACTTATAAGGTATTTTATATGTATGAAAATTCTATTGTCTCTTAAAAATTATTTTGGATTCAAATATATTCTGCCATCATATATAATGTAATGCACATGAATCTGAATATATTTAATAAAATGATGGCTTGATGTTACAGAACCATTAGGAATTAAAATAATCCAAAAAGATGTCTGATCGTACTTTTTGGAAAAATATATAAATTCACACGAGAAAGATGTGGAACTCCAAGTAAATTTATAATCGACCCTTACTTTCTTTTCATACACCTTGTTACTTATTTTGCCCTTACCTGCAGAAGGGAAGATATATTGAACGTTAAATGCAGAAGATTCACAAAGAAACAAGTTCTATAGAAGATGTTTCACAAAATTTCTTTGTAATACCTATATGCTGGTGCCTATACGATATCAAATGGGTCGCTGTAATTTTGGTAACTTAAGAGATTCTTTCCCTTAAAGGAAGAAATTGTTCACGAATGCATTTAACGTTTTTTTCTGTTTCTGTCACACTCGTGACTTCTATTATTGATTTGTTAGAATTCTCCTTACTCAAAAATATTCACAGATAAATGAGATTCATACCTTTGGATATGAAGCGACAAACAATTTACCAATACAGAAGACAAATGAAGTAAAACTTATATTACTTCAGTTTTAGAATATAGAATTTTCTATCGATGTATTGGAAACATTTATATATTCAAGTAAGCTAACATATAAAAGTGAAAAAATACATTTTCAATTGCTGTATCTTTTCAATAAGGTGGATATCAATACATATAATAATTGTGTAACTGATCGCTGTATGTACATGGAAAATATTCAAAAAAACTATTGTTGGGAATCTTATTATCGCAATAGAACCCAATACAGTGATTTTTTGAGTTTGTGTCTATATGTTTTCTTGCGATTCTTACGAATGTAGTGTAGCAAGATTATCTCAATATTTGTCGTTTTAGTTATCCAATTTGTTTCATGAATAAAAACGTCATTTGGTATTTCATGTCTAACAATAGTTGGTAAAAATACTGTTGAGTCGATTTGGTTATCTATATTTATAGTTTGTGAAACTATTTTCATTTTCTTGTAAAACCGAATCATCTTGACTATATTTTCCTCAAAGGAAATCATTACATACACTTCTTAAAAATCTCTGATTTCAGTTGAAGTCTTATTCCACCAGAAGGGTGAATGCTTAGTGTGTCATTTACATAATTCCACTCGATTAAAAGAAATCGGAACGTAGTGTAAACGTTGTGATTTTTCTTTTCGTTCAGACAACACTGCAAGAAAGTAATGACATATATTCAGATATTAATAAGCAAGGGTACAGGGAACGAAAAGTACGTACTTGAGCAGTCTGGTCTTTTGTTTTTACCCTTTAAGATGCGACGCATTGAATAGGGGAGACGTGAAGCAAATATGCAAGTTACAACCTTCCATGCACACCTCCTGTTCGTAAGATTACTTCTATGCTGATATTTCTGCATGAAAGATATTCATAATGTCTTGCCTTTTTTGAACGATTAAAATTACATGAAATGTAAAATGAATTTTCTAGAAATGTCTTGAATCTAAACATTTTCCAACGTCGAAAGAATACAACTCTGAATTTTCAGCTGATTAAAATTTCGAATGGAGACTACATAAGTACATTATGTCTACATATGCCAGGAAAATTAAAGAATAACATAAAAAGGGTCCATTGAGAGTAATACAATTTGAATTATGTTTTCGTTTATGAATACATTTGGTTCTCTGAATCATCTCCGACATTTCTAATAATATTTGAAATTAACCACACGGCTCAAAAAACTTACTGATACAAACTAGTGCATCATTAGTGAGGCGCATTCAATATGAAATCTGAGAAAACCCTTCATATATGTAACCCTGGTAGCAACAATTGACAAATTTTAAATCTTGAAAGGAAAAGTTGAATTCTGATTATCATTATTTTTTAAATATAAAAATGGGTAGTTTCCTAGGCGTCGAATTAGTCATCAAACGAAGTTACAACTCGATATTTATCTTTCTTATTTCGGTGGTTTCTTTCGTGAACTCTTTTTACCACTGAAAAAATCCAGTTGTGAGTCTATAGTGTCTGCTTTATTTCCCTCTAACTGAAAATAGCCATGGTATAATTACCGTCCATCTGTAACTTCCAACCGGCCCTTCGCCTGCTTTGTCTAATACTCACCCCCATAACGCACCACCTGATATTTTTTCTTATTCATTAAGAGTATATCACCGGTGGGAATAATTTCTGGGTGATCACATCGCATGACGGACCGGAAATGCTCATACACTCGCGACTTACCGGAAGTTCATCTTGCATAGGGCCATATGCCACCACAGTTACATCATGAATAGTGAGAGATAACCTCTGACTTCTAATTGATAAAATTATAGGTATATCACCTGTTTTTATATACGTGTAGTAGGATTGTTGTGCATTGAGTTTAATATTTCGTTAAAATATCGAAAATAAAACAGTGAGCGACAAAACAGATGGAACAGATGAATCATTTTGAAAACAATTAAAAAAAGTACTAATCTGGTAGCTTAGTATTAAACAAGTCAGAAGAAGCTTTTGTATAGTGAAATACGTGTTGCGGGTTTGTAATCTTTCATGTGAAAATTTCACAACAAAGGTTAATTCACTACGTAAGCATAGTCTGTTTTTTTTATGGCTCAATCAAAAACCGTATCCGTTAACAAACATATTGGTCTCAATGCTGTAATCTTCCCAAGACATCCTTTCAGGGGATGACTACAATTTTGAATTTCTCCATGATTCTGGTTTTAGACTTGTGATTTCTGACCCAGGCAAGTTTACACCTGGAGATACTTGCTTATAGCTTCCCCTTTTTTTAACTCCTCAGTATTTGTTTTTGAAATATTAATTGAGGCTGTTACATTTTTGCGAGTATATTATTTGGAGCTGTTCTACCTCCAAACAGTCCTCCTTAGCAAACCTCACTTAGATTTTCTCAAGTTTTTATTGTATTCAGTTAGGAACCTTTTGGCTTCTTTCAGACTGTTGTCTGATCCGTTTCGGATATTCATTCCACCAGGGAATATTCTCATTCGATTTCTTGTTAACTGTGTGATAGTGCTTGTTTGCAGAAATATCTGTAATAGGTAGGTTTGCTGTAAAATCTCTCATCTGGTCGCAGTCAACTTCTATGTATAGGGTTTCATAGACTTCCTATTTTTTCCCTGTAGTTTTTATAACATATATCTTCGAAGTATGATACCTTTCTATTCCAAAGTTTTTGTATCGATGTTCTGAACAACTTTACATTTCTGAATTACTAGTACCTATTCTATCCTCTGTTACTTGTTTACATGAGGAGGTACGAGTATATTGCCCACATTTATTTGCCATAAGAAACTGTAATTATTGCTCATCTTTCTCATTGTTGTTGGAGGTCTCCCGGTTCAGTAACATATCATATTCAGTAAGCTATATAAGCCAAATAAAGAAGCACCCTCTGATCACATCGCATCTGAAATGAACTGGCAGCAATTGAATTTTTTTTCAGATATTTCTTTACTTTCTATATAAAATTGACAGTTTGTTTGAGAACATTTTCCAAATCAACTGACAACTACGATTTTTCTCATAATTCGGCTCGCACTTGTTACGGTTCAATATTTCTCGAAAATCTGCACTTACACAATGTACAATTTGACTTAGAGCCTCTTTAACATCATTCTTGTACTTTTCATCAATCTCACTCCAGTTCACTCACCTCATATACGAAGAACAACCTGTCAGGATATTATTACAACAATTTATAATGAAAGCCTATACTTTCATTGTGAAAAGAAAGCCTTTTACGTAATGAAATTGTGACAAATGAAATAGCCAGTACTAACGGGATACTACTAAGTAGTACTGACAAAAGTCAAAGTTCAATAATTCATTCTTCAGTTTCCTAATCATTAATAAATCAACTTAGATTGTCAATTCAAAAGGTATGGCCAAGTGATAGTAACTTTACGGATCAAAATCAATCCTCCACACGAACAAATTCCAGCTACTCATGAAAGAAAAGTTTTTCGTCAAAGGAGAAAATGTGTCTTCAATAGGTAGTGTCATTCAAATTGAATAGTTTACTGGACCTACTAGTGAAATTCTACCATTTGTCGTTGTCCACTGATTTCTCCTGCTTTTCTTTTTGATGACTTTCAATCCCATTTTCTTAGAATATAACTTCAACTTCAATTTGATACATTTTATGAGACACACAGTAAAGAACAAATGTCAAGTAGGTGATTTATCTCGGAAACGATATTTTTTATTGTATTGAGGTGTCTTTTTTATTGGGAGTTTTATAATCTGACTCGAGGGATGTGAGTGACTTTTAAAAAGAAATGTCCTAAACATTTTGATGTTTATTATATTCTTGTGGTTATGGCGTGTCGCAATTTTGAATTTACGTTTACTTGCGTGATAAGATTTTTATAGTTAATTCACATCTAAGAGAAAAATGCCGTTTTATCGTACCAGATTCTGGTTTACTAGCATATTTTTGAAAAGGATGTTTCATTCAATCGTGTTTTTATATCTATATTATACTGTTCCTTACTGTTGCACGTGGAGGAGCAGGTGGTTGGCGAAGATCACGATTGAACAATAAATAATGATTTCTATAAATAAGATAACATAATATTCGTACCTGATAGCTGTCACACCCAGGTATCTATCTACATAACGACAAGGTTCGTGATCAATGAATATTAACCGAAAATCAAAATATAGACAAAATAATTTTCAAAATCCTGTTTACTTTTTGTAGATTGATAATGTGCTAGGGCTAATAACATGACATCATCTCTTCAAGTTCAATTGAGGAAATATTATCTTGGGGATGAACTATGCATCCAAAATAACACTTGTGACGTACTGTATGCAGAGTACTGGATTCGCCTGAAGACGCTATTGTAAAATAAAACACGTGTTGTGGTTTTGTAAACTATTTAGTGAATATTCCACAATCAAGTGAAATATCATAAGTACTACTAGACAGGATTCAAGTGCACTCTCAATGAAATAGTCAGAAGGCTTCTTCGTTGGGTAAGTCATAATACTTCCTTTTTGTGAGCTCTTGATGACGTGACATGAAACTTTCTGGTCACAAATTATGCTCCTTTGCAGAAGATAGATTTATTAGATTCATGCACCCCGGCTCCGGCATATTCTGCAATAATAATTAGATAAACTCCTTTGTAAAATATAATATTATTATGATTTTTAATTTGTATTATTTCATTTTTATTCGAATTTACAAAAATAGAATTCCCCAAAATATTCAATCCCGAGATGAACTTTGATTTCTTTTATCCCTTGTTGAGCTGGACCCCTTTTGGTTTCATCAAATGATTTCAGTCTCTTGTAAACCATATATAACTATCAATTAGCGATACCCCTTGTACGGTTTGATGTACACTAGCATGCATATTCAATGTTATTGACTTCCATAACTGATAGGTAATATGATTCGAATTTCTGAAGGTTGATTGAAATGTAAAATATTTGTTACTCTTTCACAATGATAATGAAATTCCATTTTGTCAATAATTTTTCAACGGTTATTTGTAAACAGTTGAAAAAATAATGAATCATGTTTACTGAAAAATTGGAAGATGGGGGATAATTCAAACGTAGAAAGATTTTGGAAAAATAAAACAATGAGTATGATACATTTATAACTTTATATAGGTATTTATCATCATGCTTTCATATATCATAATAATATGAATCTTGATAGTAGGTATGCTACACAGTCAATTGAATATTTCATTTCCAGATCAGAACAGATTTAATTATTTACAAAAAACTACGATAGTGAACATTTCATGTGACAATAAACTACTTTGGTGAGCCCACAAATAATATGGTCGGTTTTTGAAAACAAAGATTTGGACGTAGCCTACAGAACAAACAATAATTTGAGCAAATTCAATAAACACAATAAGGACAAAATGTCAGTGTCAGTTGGGTTGGAAGTATATAACTTGACTTGTGGTTCTTGTTGCAACATTTATATTGGCCAAACTTGTTGAACTTCCTTCCCAAGAATAAAAAAACACAACTAGTTTTTGAATGTGAGGAGCAATTCAGAGTTTGTAAATCATCATTTGACAAAAGGGCCCGTGTTCAATCATAATTTCGACGTATCGCATTTGGAAGAGGAAGTGTTGAAACTCAATGAATAGAAATGAATATATTTAATAATCTGGAACTATTACTCAATAATCAAATAGATTTGAATAATTCATGTATATCAAATTCGTTTTGTAACTATGAATTTGTTAATTAGTTGAGGTAATATGACGTGTCAGATAGTATATGTCCAGTTTGATGAGTTTTTTCCTGAAATTATAGAAATTTATTATGTAGTGTATTTATTAGGTTGTGATTTGTCAACTTCTGCGTACTATTAAAAAAAAATCTCTAAATTAAGTATAATTCGAATACATTATAATGTATTTTCATCAAGTATCGGTTTCATCACAACCAGGCATAACTGGGATTTTTAATGACAGTCAATTTAAAAAAAAATTCTAATTCAACTTTTTGTATAGAATCCATAAAATTATAGGCACGACACATTAAAACAAATAACATGCAATCTTAATACTGATTATTCATTATTCATATATTCTCAGATAGTAGATCACAGGGATCCCACATAGATTTTCTGAATGATCTGATTTTCCAGAATGCTGGAACAGACATTGATGTTCAAGGTGGATTCATCACTAAACAATATATTGGTCGACAGGAATTCACGTTCGTCCAACTTTCTAATTTCATCATCACATTCAAACCTGTGATCAGGATCATCTCATAACTTATTCTATTCACTACCACATTTTTTGTATTGTATTACTTCATTAGTTTATGGACTGCATAGTTTACCTGGGTGCCAGATTCCAATGAATTATGTAAATTACTACAGTAAAATTGAAACACTCTTTAGGGCAGTGTATAAATGTTATCGAACGGTATCCTGTCTTTGTCATAGTCTCGTGGTGATTATCGCCTTATTTCATTCCCTTGTTTCCTCATTATACACTTCCTTTACACTGATTTTTCTCAGCAAGGGTTTACTTTGATTCGTTTTGTTCCTTTCACAAGCGAGTTCAGGATATTAAATAATTATTCCTGTCATTATGTTATTAGTGCTTCTTCGGAAGTGCACATTAATGAATATAGGAAAATAAGTATAATGAAAGAGGTGTATTTTATCCAATAGAGGTCCAGTTGACGATATATTGTATCACTTGAAGATTTCTTTAGCGAATCAACTATCATATATTTATTGATATAGGATGTGTCTTTAATATTGAACTAGGTAAAAACATTTCTTTAACAGCCCCCCCCCACTTCAATTCCAATTTGCGAAATATATGAAAAGTGAAATATGATAACATGAAACTTCCATATACTTTTCTATCTAAGTATGAAGAAATACTCTTGAAGAGTATTGATTGGAAAAAATAAAGGAAATATACTTGGATATTATTTGTGGGTGCGTGAAAATTTGCGAATAAATATTCTCCTATTAACCACGGAATAGTAAGTAAAAACACTGAGACATTTGGTAATCAATTTCTTTCGTGCGCGAAATTATAACTTCCTTCTCCTTGAATGAATGAAAGTAACAAAAAAGCAAATCGCTACCCGACGAAGCCATAATTTGACTAATGTATATTTCACTTAAACAGTAACTTTAGGGCCCTCATCGTTCATATAATTTCCTCCCAAGTCTTTAAAACGTATAATCTAGCAGATTGTCATTCGTTTGTCATTAATTTCTTATGACGAAAAACGACGTATTTTTCATACTGAAAACCTATTTCTGGATTATCATACGTAATGATTATGTGAGAGAGTACGGTTTGAGGTTAACTAATTGATCTGGTCAGTTTAAGAAAGATATACAGGGTGTAACTAAATAAGTGTAAAATATTTGAGGAGGTGATTCCTCATTGAAAAAAAGATAGGATCTTTCATATGAAGAAATTTCATTGGAGCATCCCTTGTTAAGATACAGTCCCGTGAAGGGGTTATACAAGCACTAAAAATGTTGTGTGTTTTGTTATTAATAAATTAGTTTTGTTTATTACCCGTTTATCGTTTATTGCAGGTACTAACTACAAAATAATAATAAATCCAGTTATGACGATTTATCTCTGTAGTTGTTCGTAAAATAATTTTTTGCTGCGAACTGGTTTAATTTGGGCCAAACATCCAAGAGGTTTTGGTTTAGAATGAAACAGACTATCGGAAAAAAAAATTTAACTGGTAAACAAATAATAAAACAAAAAGTTACATTGAAAATAAATTTTTTGGGTTGCGTTTTCCACCCCTTTCAACCATGGGGTAAACCAAATAAATTACTGGCAAAGTGTCTTTTTGGTAGTACAAAACGTCAGGTTAATTTCAATATTACAACTCTCTCAGTGCTTGTGAAAATTGTTATAAAAATTTTATGTACCCCCTTGAAGGGGCTGTATCTTAACAAAAGATGCTCCAATGAAGTTTCTTTATATGAAAGATCCTATCTGTTTTCGATGAGGACTGACCTCTTTAAATATTTTACACTTATTCAGTTACACCCTGTTCCACGTTCGCCATTTCAGGAAAATTACATTGAAATGTGGAATGGTATGTGTCATGTATAATTATGAATTGATATGTTGAAATTTCATAACAGAAAACATTTATTTCCTTTTACGAATTCTATTACTCTAAATGAATTAACATTGAAATGTTATTTTGTTCATTAATCACAATTCTTTTAAATTAAGAAACAATGAGTTCAAGTCATTATTAAGAAGATATCAGAGTTTCGGGAGGACTTTCTTTCAGTTTGTGTCTGAAAGTTACTTCTTTGCATGCTCTACACATCCATGTATAGAGTTACTTATTTGCAAATTGATTACTTCCTTCCTTTTTTTTGGAAGATTACCTTATCCTTTTTTTGTATCAAGATGGAGTATTAGAAAGCCAAAAACTTCCTTTCCCAAAAATTAATCACTCCTAAAAATATAACCCCTTCAATACAAATATCAGAGTTTTCGTTGCCCTTGCAACAATTTACAATTTTTCCTTCCAAAATTATAGTTATCAAGATATTTCAAATATGTTTCGTGGATGCTGAGAATGCTGAATCTGAAGCTACGTTAATCGATACTGATAATTGATATGATTTTTGTAGAAAATGGATCCTCGAAAAACAGTATGTCAATGCAAAACCAGTATTTTTAATAACCAAATTGTAGGATTCGAGACATGGGTCAGTTCCATTAAAAGTAGCACCTCATTTCCTGAATGAAACTTGGACAATTGTAAAAAACAGTGCTTCCTTCTTTCCCTACTTCCCGTCACACTTACAAAGTACGCCTGAAGTTGCCAGGTCAGAACCATGACAAAATTTATGAGAAAAAAATTAATTGAATTGTCTTCACATATGAAAAAGTCAATTACCTAGTCACATCCGAGACTTCCCTCTACCTAAAATTGAACTAATACGAAAAACCGGAAGGTTCAGTGACGTCAAGAAGTGTAATTTTCCATCGGAGATCAGCTCATTGATTATTCAATGCCGGATCAGTTTTTTTAATATGAACGTTAATAAGTGCGTACATTTTTGTAATTATTATTTTCAGTTCTTAACGGAAAAACTGACTCAACTGACAAAATTTTAATTATTTTTTGAAAATTTTCAACTAATTATTAACAAAATAATTGAAATTTAACAATTTGGTTGGTAACATTTTTTGAATGTTTGCTTTCGTGGAAAACATGAAATGAACATTCAGAATAAAATCACCTCCTGCATAATGACTTGCTGCTTTGATGAGAAATCGGGAAAATGTGTATAGCAATATTTTTTTTATGAAGATTGGAACTTTATAAGTCAGTGGCACCTCAGGAATAAGAGGAGGGCGGTCATGTCGCTGGTTCATGTAGATATCTTCCGTTATTATTTCTGGAACCTTGAATATTACTGGAGGTTTTTTTTTCTCAACACCAAACCGTTATTTCAACACCACGACACGTGTTTCGATCACCAAGTGATCATCTTCAATGTGGAATTAGCCGCGGTGGAAGGCAGTGGGTTCGATTCTCGCCTCGACCAGATATGTTTCTCGAGAGAATTTATCTAGTTGAAGCTGGGATGATTCTGCAACCGTGTTAGGAATCACACGTTGAAAGATAAGACCTCATTTGTCCTTAGGTCTCACAAGTTTCTCAAGTTCTGAGGGTTGTCGTTCGTATGGGTGCGACAGCTGATTAAGCGTAAAACAGATTTTAAACAGACAGATTTTAAACAGAAGAGATGTTTGATCTTTCTCTTGAAGATGATCACTTGGTGATCGAAACACGTGTCGAAGTTTTCAAATAACGGTTTGGTGTTGTGATAAAAAAAGAAAAAAACTCCAGTAAAATGTATTACTATACCAAAGATTCCAAATAGACCTCGAACCTTACAGATATCCAAAATGTTTCGGAGATTGAGAAACCTGTTATTCAAGTATTCTGAGAGAACTGGGATAACAAGTATCTTAGTGAGTTCAATTGAGCTACTAAAACTCATATCTAAGAGTTCGTAGCAGATATTGTATATAAGAAAATTTATTTTCGAACGTGACCTGTATAACTGCGACAGAATAAAGGAATATTACTTAATTTTTTTAAGATCTTTAAAATACAGTAGACTTCTGAATGCTTTTGCAAATCTGAAAATAATAAAGAATTGCAGAAAACTACAAAAATCCCGTTTTGAACAGCCATCTTTTATATGCCAACCTCTTCAAACTAACATTGTAATCTAACCCTTTCAGATTACAATGAGCTGAGATAATTTTCAAAGAGCGGAAAGTATTATAATTCGTTTCTATAAATAAAATATTCAGTATACAAGGTGTTACAAACCAATCAGAAAAAAAATTGTACGATTCCATATCGAGTGGAATACGTTTTATATTTTCAATTTTTTTTTAAATATACAAATAAAATCACTTTACTTCAAAGAAATTCAATCTTATATCGAATGAAACAAAGTTATCGAAGCTAGCAATCTGGCGTTTGAAGAATTAAAATATAATTTTCAGTTTCGGAGATTTCGAAATGAAATTTTCTCAAATAAACTCCGGATTCTCGCTTACACCTCTATCTCAAATTCGCCTTATTCAACTGCGTTGTCATTTTAATAAGCATATCCGGTGTAAATTTTTCGTTTTCATTTAATTCTGTAGCTGATCAAACAAGTTAATTAACCCATTACCTAAATGAAGCGAACTTATGAGAATTTTATTTTTAGTTTTGTTTCACACAGACTTAAATGCTCCTTCCGTTTTCTTTAATTCTAGTTGCGGATAAACATCGTTAGCGGCAAGTGTGAATGTATGACGCGAAGTCATTATTTTAACTCGCATATTATTAGATTGTGATCCTGCTAAGTGGCCCCTCTAGATCTTGTTAAATCTCGAATCAGTTACTGTTCATTTCTTGTCTGAATAATTGAAGTGACACACAATTGAAACGAATATTTTTTGGAAAAAAAAATTTAGGTTTACTGTGACTCTGAAACGAATAATAATTTCATGAGACGTTTACTTTTTACTTTTCGATATTTGTGTGAAGGTGTATCAGAAGCATAATGATCAACGGAAATTTAAAAATAGAATATTATCCACCCTGCACTTCAATAGGTACATGGCTAGGGAACAGAAAAGCGTGAGCCTATAATTGAACCTCAATGTCCTTAAGAAATAGAAGGAACTCATTTTCAATGTCACTCAAGTACTGATCTAGTCTATCTGAGTTCTGAGTATATCAGGAAGTTTAAATTATGTTTTATATGGTAAATGAAGTCTATCGAGACAGAAGTGAGAAGTGTATCAAAACTAATTTCCGGGTTTGTTGGCTGTGGCTGACTGACGTTTCGTCTACGACTTAGACATTATCAAATACAATGAGGCAACGGACGTATTGTTCTGGTCGTCATTAAAGCAGAAACATTGATTTACTGAATTATTCACGAAATTTTTGTGAATCTCGAAAGAATAAATAATGAAGTTACATCTCTCCACATGAAAGTTACTCAGTGAAAAACTATACGACTGAAAGAAAATAAAACCATAAATTTGGTAAAAGGTTCAGAGATAAACATAATGATATTGTAGCTGTGTATGTATATCAGTATATTCTTCTGTAAGGACTATAAGACTATTCAGCTTTTATACATATAACAGCATGAAACCAAGAAATCATATTTCAGTTGGATTCTATTTCATCGAAGTTACTATTCTGTAGCCCCAAGAAATTAATTTATTTGTTTTTCCACCTAGAGTTTACAAATCTACCCTGTCATTGAGATATATCCTTCAGTGTTATGTATTTGAACTAGACATTGTTTTAGTTGTCACAACAATACTTTCAGAATGGAAGAAATTAGTGTTGTTTCACAGTGGTACAAAATATGATGACAAATTTTAACATATTAATGTTGTCCTGCCAACTTCATGAACATTTATCTAAATTTCCAAAAAATATATCACCTTTGTCGCTGGGATTTTTATTGTTTCAGAATTCTGAGAAAACATTTCATTGAAAGTCAGAAAAAAAGATTCAACTCGAATGTGAAGATGAACTCATGTGGAACAAATCACCCGGTTTTTAGGATATCTATCTGGATGAAACAAGCAAATATGATATGTATCGATATGTCGAGTATCTAGGTTGCTGGATATCAGTCAGAAGACAGCTAGTTAACGGAAAAACATATTATAACAGGCATTTTTTTCCACTCATGTATATTCATTGAGAATCAGAACTGATGTCACGAAGACAACATCATTACACGATGAAGAATCTCGATTTCCTTTGAAATGTTGAACAAAACATCGAATCTGACTGTAAAATATTCTCCTTAGATTTTACCAAGAGAAATCTCACCGCTTCGAGAATCAATCTTTCAGTGCATCTTGTTAGGGAATCCCTTTGCAGAAAACCTTGTAACCATTCATACCGCATTCATGAAATTATTCGAGGAGATATGATTAAAAGCTTCAGAAGACACTAAATACATCAGCGTGCCTACAGCGGAACACGTCGTTTGCATTTTTCACCCGGTGAGGGGTCATACTCGTAGATTTCTTGGTCCAACTCTATTTTTTTCCTGCGCCGAAGCGAGAGATGAAGAAATCACATTTTCCACTCTAGATACCTCACCCCTTTCCACCCCCGAAGACCACTCACAACCCTTCCAGTCTTAACTATGTGATGCAAAGATGTATTGCACTTAGAATCTCGGGGATTCTTTTCACGGCAAGCTCTAAAGGAAATGCAGTATTCTTATGAGAAATTTATTCATAATATGCGCTGAATTTTGAATAAAAAATCTTGTAAATGCAGAGACGACGTTTTTGTGGAAGAGATCGGAAAAGTTCATTAAACGTATATTTCAGGAGGAATTATACTTAATGATTTGTGAAAGTAGTAAATTCAGGTTACTGTATAATTTCCATAATTATTTTCGTGTTAATGATAAAACTTATCCAAATAATGAAATCTGTATTGAAACAGAGTCAGAACTAATCGAAAATATATTGAAGAACCTATTGAATTAAAAAAATTTTCTCGAAGAGACTGTTGAAAAACTATGACAATTGAAAATATATTAAAGGGAGTTGAAAAAGCTATAAAAAATGCTTACAAATGAAAAGCTACAATAACACACATCCAAAAAACTGTAAGATATAAACTTAAAAATTTAAATGATGAACGTGGAAAAAAAAAGAAAGAACTCAGTTACGATGGAAAATAACAATATGTACAAAAAAGAATGTGGAGTACGTTCGAAAATATATTTGAACAAATAGCATGCCCTGGAATATAGTGAGAATTCATTATACACTGAACTGAAATTTAAATACAGTATAATTAAAACAGTAATGCAACCAAATTTAATCCAACTTTTTTTACCCAATGCAACCCACTTTTACCTGATTTATGCTAAACTATTATAAATCAACTTCATCAAAATCAAAACTTAACTCTTTTAACCATATTATAACAGCTTTGCGTATTTGCTATATTCTATTTTCATGGATTGGTCTTCTAATGGGATGATGATGAATATGTGCTTGAGCTGTTAGATAATTTGTTGTTATATGTTACTATTGGGATATGTATAATATTATAAATTATATTAATGTTAATATATATTTCAATGAAATATTCGTTTGAAATCGAAAATTTCTTCAGTTAATGAATTCCATGCCTATTGATGAATACCTGTTTCCTCCAGTAAAATTATCCAAGAGACAATTGAAGTATCGGGATGAATTCTTTATTGATAAATCAACTACAGAATAATACGGATATATCGTCCTAAAAACCCTTTAATGAATATTTGGAATATTGAAATGAATAATTTGCTGCCTTATGTTTCTTTCATCATTAAGTTCAGATTTTTACGCCTCTTTTTAAACTCAGCCTCATTTGGAATATGTGCATTCAAATGAATTGTCTAGACATTGACAAATGTCATTGGTGGAAGATACCCGAAAATCGTTCCAGAATACTAATTGCACAGGAATTATAACCATATGAAAAATTAAAAGTTGTTTACTAATTTTGTATTTTATTGTTCTTATAACTAGAATATATTTCATATTTTTTATTAGTTTTCAGATTCTTAAGTATCATAATATCTAAAAAACGAACCAAAAAAAGTCTAGTGAATAATTCAAATCACAATATCAAAAATAAACTCAATAAGGAATCCCAACCGACATGTTTTCGTCCCGATTCCGGCCAGTTAATCACGAGCTTGACTTTGAATTATCCCCGCTTTCTCCATGCCAAATGATATTGCCTTCTGGCAAGTGAGTATGAATTCGCAAAGGGGGCGGAAAGAAGCAAAGACTGCAGTAGAGTGCAGTTGTAAGAAGGGCAGGCAGACTTCCCTAACCTGCCTCACACCACGGCACGGCCACCACGAGGTTTCACAGTTTGTATTGATCTCCGCTGTTCCCTTCCGTGAGCCGGTGAATCAATGGTCTTAGTCTCAAGTCAGCACTGCATTCATTAAACATATTTCTTGAAGCCTCAAAATCTGTGTGTACAAATTGATGACTGACTTCGAACGTGGGATTCTGTTTGTTCTGATGATAGGAAATATTACTTTCGTTGACGATATACACATGGCGTTTTCATTTTTTGTTTTATCTCTACATATATGAACTTTTCATGATATTGCACCTGCAGCCGCTTTTCAACTCATATGTGGAATCTATAACTGTTAATCAGTGAAATAACTGATACTGATGATAATAATGATTATGGAAATAATATAGTTTCTTTTAAATAGAACTAAAAGTTTAAGTATTTTCCCATCTTTTATTCCAAATTCACTTAGTTATCGAAACATAGTTGATTCTTGATATTTTTAAAACAATACAAAGACTGAAACAAATTATATCGCTTTCGAACAATTTGGGATGCGCAAAGAGGAAATGCAAATGCACCTCTAAAAAATAAACACCGTTCTTTGATTGAGATTCGCCTCCATGTCCAGTATTTAAAAATATCCGCACAATTGTGTATGCTATTCCTAATATAGTATTTTCAGAGCTATGTGACGCATATTGTGATTTGGATATATAACAAATTGGCAATTTGAAAAAGAATGATAAAACGATGAGGTAGGACGTACTCGATAGGGATTCAATTATTTAAAAATTGAAATTCAAAATTGGAACCCAAAACATCAATTCCGTATATTTCTGGAAATATTTTAACAATATTATCATAAAATTTACCAAAAATAATAATTTGAGGAATATCCTAAAAATCTTTCAAAGACATATTTTGTGAAGTTTGCTGTTTAACGTTAATATTTTAATAAGAAGAAAATTATATCGTCTGTTCATGAGAAGATAAGACAAGTATATTGTCCCAAAAAGTACACAATTAAGGATGCTTGTTTCATATGAGTGAACTATTTTATCAATAGTCTTTTTTATATTACATTTTCTACCGTTCCTATTAATGATGTTTCAATTCCACAACAAATGTTTGGGATACAGACTGAATAGGTAAAGGGTTTTTTTCCAGTTCGTATCTGAAAAAAACTTTCGTGGATAGTTTACACAATTTTGGAAAACGTTTTCAATGTCGTTATTTTTTTTTCTATCTTTGGAAGTTTCCAAATTTTTTGTTCAATCACGAAGACGTAAAAACCAATATATCTTTTTTCTATAATGAGCGGGTCTAGCAGATAAGCTCGCATATCTCTACTAAAAAAAGATTAAAGATACCAAATATCACCACTATTTCACAGTTTGGATAGCTAATGTGTTTTCCAATCTTCACATTTGTGCAATTCTCTTTCATTTTCACTATTTTCCGATTTTGAAGGCGGTGTATTTTTGCCCGTGTATTTCGCGCTAGCGAAACGTCAGGAAGAAATTCCAAAAATTGATGGCCTTCAAATACGGAAAATAGTGACAATGAAAATCTCTGCCATGAAAGCCTTAACCATTTTGTCAGTTGTCTTTTATTTGGTTGAGATATTTTTAGTAGTAGGTATCTGCTACTATTTTCTTACATCAGACTTATTGCCAAAAATAAAGATTCGTGACTCAACACCAAACAGCACAATTTCCATCCACCATAGATTTCATCAGAAGTGCTAGGTTGAATCATAATTGATTGATGGACTCAACGGTCCTCAAAGATCGAGCCTAGTGGGCAAAGGCGATGACATCTTTCCTTACAAAGCGGTCTGTTGACCAGCGGTTGAGATTCCTCCTCTATCTTCATGAAGCTTCATAATGAAGGTTTCATTGTGAGGCAGCTAGTTGAAAGCATTGATCAAGAATAAAACCTTCTCGTTCCAATACCAGACAACGCTGTTTCTATCTACCAGTGGTGAATATAAACAAGTAGAACCACAAATTGTGATCGACTAAAACCACGAAGGGATTGTTGATTTTAACTGTATTTATAAATCCTTTTATGGCTCTTATGCCATGTTCCAACAACAGAGAATGCTAATTATATCCACCAGTGGTGCTATACCATAAATGCATTGATCTCAACTGTCCTTGAATAAATATCTTCGAAAGATGTAATCGCTTTTTTGGGAAAGAAAGTTTTTGGCTTTCTACTACTCCATCTTGATACAAAAAAAGAGGATAAGGGAATCTTCCAAAGAAAGGAAGGAAGTAATCAAT
>WOGP01001439.1:0-19094 GCA_015342065.1 Leptinotarsa undecemlineata | reverse complement strand
CTATATTTTTTCTTTGTGATTTTATTATATCATATAAGTTTTGTAGGGACAAAGGGGTGAATTCAGACATGTTTGACAAATAGTTTGGCACTGTATCGAGTATTTTAACTTTATTTGCATTTTCAGAACTAATAATAGTTATTATATCTTGAATACTATTTATACATTATATTTGTGATTGTTATTTGATCATTATAAATTATCCCTTGGCAGTTTAGAGTGGAAATTGAACTTCCATTTTTCCTGCCTGAAATTTCTTTCAGGTGCATCCACATTAACCTATGATTACCTTTATTCCCATCAATTTGTTGTTCAAAGAATTATTTTTTTGACTCTCTCATTGTTTTGAGACATTATTTCTAGCCTGTTTATAGAGTATCCAATCTCCTTCCTCATTAGTTAACACACATTTTTCATATGCTTTATTCCATTCATCAGTAGCTGATCTACATGTATCATTAAACCATTGTTTTTTGAAGTCATGGGTGCAATCATATCAATATAGGAAACAATATTATGTACAAAAATTTCTAACGGTATCCAAAGCTTTTTCAAGATCTAAGAATGAACAAAGTGTTGCTTTTCCTTCATTTACTATGCCGTAAAGTTTACAGTGAGCTGCTCTATAGCATTAGCAGAACTTTTATTCTGGCTAAAATCATAGTTACAAGGGAAAAATGTATTAGATTTTGGCTTGAGGTTGTGTTATCTCCCGACGCGAAGCGAAGGTTCACATATTCTCCAGAACATCTGGAGAGGAAACTGAAATACGGCTTCATTATAGAGTATGGCTTTTTAATTTTTATTTTTTAACTAGATTCAAACATATTATATGTAAAACAAGCGATACTCTTCAACTCTGCTAATTGCTCAGTATCCACTCTCGCCATAAAAATCGCAATGTTCATTCACAAAATGGACAATAAACCTACAAATACTTGTTGGTTATACGTTCGAAGTGTGAGACCTGATATTTTCCGCTAATACTTTGAATCGCGTAACTTACTGAACCACTTCATCATAGAATCCGTGAGAGCAAACCGTACAACCGCAATACAAGGCAAGCGTTTACACCAAAAGACTTATTATATTTTATGGTGTATAAATTCATTCGCTCTGTTACGAATCGTTGGATTTGTGGCAAGTTCGACGATTGTTGTATTGTTTAGCATTCTTGTTGAGCCCGTGCTGCTTGGGTACGAGACAAGGTGATGGTCAAAGACCCATGCGGAGTCTTTACACAGGAAATATCGACTCGCTGTGTGCCTATATCTATATGCTAACTTGCTGCTCCGATTCGAAGTAGTAGGAATGGTAAATTCCGCTGAGGGCTTTCGGAAAAATCACTATACTGTATAAGGAATGTGGGAAAGACTCGCTACTAAGTGCTTTGACACTTTGAGTACGTTGGTATTAACCGCTCTTGAAGGGTTTCTTTCATGAAAAACTGAAATACTGTAATAATGAACGTGAAGAGAAGAAGAATATTTAATTATATTCAATCTTATCCAAATTGTATCAGGTTATGGGCCCAGAATTGCACATTTGAACATTTCTGTTGTTCCTTTTCTGAAATTAGAAGGCAGAATAAGTTAGATATACCTATTTCTGATAAAATGTCCATATCAAATACTGCCGTCTCAGCCTCTTTCGAAAAACCTGAAGGAAGTGAAAATTGTATCGACTGGAAGTACGCCATGGAAATTTATCTCAACAATTGCGAACTGTGGAATATGTAGATGGAATAGAAGTTGACAAAGGAGACGGTTTTGAAGGTAAAAGTAAACGAGCACTTGCATCCATAGTGTCTGGTGTGAAAACTCATTTCTACACTGAACTAAGGAAATTGAAAACAGGCAAAGAAGTGTGGGATCGCTTAACTAAAATCTTTGAACCCAAAGGAGTTTCAAGAATTGCTGCTTTAATCGAACAATTGGTAATGATAGTGACTGTAGAGGCATGGATGATTACTTTTCCATAAAAGTAAAGTTAGCTCAACAACTTAAAGCAATCGACCACGAAATAAAAGATGGTGTCTTAGCTGCACTTATCTTTGTGAGTCTTCCGGATTATTACAAACCGTTAATCATGACTCTGGAAAGTTGTGTTGCTCAACTTACAACAGACTTGGTAAAAGAACGTCTTTCTGCAGAAGCAGTCAAATTTGAAAACATCAAGAAAGAACCCACCTTCCTAATGAATAAAGGACCAGTTAAAAAAATGTTCAAGGGGAAATGGTACATCTGTCATAGAGTACGTCATCTGTTAAAAGACTGTAGATACTCGAAAATAAGTGAAAAGACGAATGTAGCTCACAATAATGAATCCGGTTTGATAATACATTATTCAGTCCTTGGTATTGGTATCTCAACCCAAATGACTGGTATATTGATTCAGGAGCATCTGTTCACGTCACTGGAAGACGAAAATGGCTCAAAAACCTTGAAGCAGTTTAAAATCAAGATGCAATAGTTACTGCATCTGCAGAGAAGTTTAATATAGAAGAAATTGGTGAAACTACTGTTCTTTTGAATGTCAATGGATATGAAGTCAAAACTCCAATCCGTGACATAAGATATGCACCTGGACATCAATTTAATTTCATGCTGACAGGAAGAAAATAATTAAAAACTATCTTTGAGAATGACATGTGTCAAATATCAAACATTTCTACAAGAAAAGTTATAGCAGTTGCAAATTTAACTGAAAGTGGGCTTTATAAATTGGATTGCATACACCAACGTGAAGAAATAATATGTTTATACAATCACAAAAATGTTTGTCTTATAATATTTAGCACCGAAGACTAGAACATTTGAGTGCTGGTGGTATGAAGTTACTACAAGAAGTTGAAGGTCTCTGTTTTGATATATGTCACAGTGAAAAATTGTGCGACAGTTATATATAACAAAAAATGGCTTCAACTAGTCTTCATTCTTCGGAAAACGTGTTTGAAGAAGCATATTTTGATGACAATATTTCCGAAACATATCCTACAGAAATGAAAAAAACCGCAATCTGAAGATATTCTTATTGAAAATGAACAAGCAAACAAAGAAACTAATAGAGAAATTAAGCAACTTCCAGTATGTGATTCTGATGAATATCAAAATGAACCAATAAACGTAGAAAACGTAATCAAGCAACCAGAAAACAGGTACTCTTCACGAGAACGGAAACTGTCAGAAAAATTCAATGATTTTGCCCTGCAAGCTGTCATGATAATAGAGGCAGTTAACGAATTGAAAAATGTTCATGAAGCTCTCAATAGAAGTAATTCTGAGCAATGGATAAGAGCGATGCAAGAAGAATATTCTTATCTAGTAAAAAATAAAACCTGGGAGCTCGTAATTCTTCCCGAAAACAGAAAACGAATTACGTGTGAATGGATTTCCAGAACAAAAAATGGAGATGGAACAGTATTAAAATACAAAGCTCGTCTTGTCGTCAAAGGATGTTCCCAAATTTATGATTTGGATTTTGAATCCACATTTTCTCCCGTTGTTAAAGGTACAACACTCCGTTTTCTGTTAGCATTGGCAGCTTTGAATAACTGGAATGTTCGTCAAATGGATGCTGTTACGGCATTCCTTCAACTATAATTAATGGATGATGAAATATACATGGAGCAGCCTGAAGGTTTTGAAGAGAAATGCGACGGAATCAAGAAAGTGTGTAGACTACGGAAAGCATTGTACAACCTAAAACAGTCCAGACGTCTTTGGACCAAAAATTGGATAAAGAAATGGAGATTATTGGTTTACTTCAAGCTAATTTTGACGTTTGTGTGTATTATCATTTTGAAAAGAAAAAAATCATAATAGTCCATATATTTGGATGACCTCCTCTCATTCAACAATGTCTTCTTTAATAACAATGACACACATAAATGGTTTGGAGAAGAACTTATGAAAAAGTTTGAGATGAAGGACCTTGTGAAGCCAGTTACTGTCTGGGTATTCATATCACAAGAAACAGTCAGTCTGGGCAAGTGTTTTTGGATCAGGAAGCTTATAATAACCAAATTTTGCAGAAATTCAACATGACTAACTACAAGCCAGTTTTTTTCCCTTTGGAAGTTGACAAAAAAGTCAGACTGTTCATGTGTCCTTACCAGATGGCTATTGGAAGTTTATTATATACTGCTCAACCTACTAGATACCTGATATAGCCTTTGCAGTTGGGGCTCTGAGCAAATTCAACTCAAACCCAGGACGAGAATATTAGACAGCTGTCAAAAGAATTTTCATATATCTTCAAGATACGAAAAATATGAAACTCATTTATTCGAGCGGTAAATATACTAGAATTTCGATGCTGATTATGCAGATGACAGAGATGATAGAAAATCAACCAGTGAATATATATTCAAATGCGCAAATGGCGTGATCAGCTGGTTAAGTAAAAAACAACACGCGAATACAACAACAAACAAATACTAATTGTGTGTTGTTGTTTTGTTCATAATTTGTTACTTTAATAATTCACTTGTTATTAAAATGGCATACAAAAATTATGAAATGACTGATACGCATTACGTTCACGGTCTGTCGCAGGGAAATGGGCTAGAAGCTTCTAGAAGATATGCTGAAATGTAACCTCAACGGCATCATCCTTCACATAGAATATTTGCCCGACTTCATCAACGATTACGAGAATATGGTTCAACAAAAAAAACGCAGGATTGTGGTCGCCATCGAGAAGTACGAACATCACAGCTTGAGGAAGCAGTACTCAATTTGATTGAAGAACGACCTACTACCAGTACTAGAAAGATTGCTTTCCAGCTAAATATTGATTATATGACGGTATTTCGAATTTTAAAGGAACAACTCTTACACCCTTACTATCTGCAACGAGTACTGTTACTGCGAGACTTTCGGACCATCTTAAATTTTTCAATTAGAAGAAATTGTGACTTTCTAAAGACGATAGAATCAACAGATGAATGTAGTTTTTCTCGGGACAAGATTATTAACTTTCTTAATTACCACATATGGCCTGATAAAACTCTCACGCTATTGTCGAAACTAACCATCAAGAACAGTTTTCCCTTAACGTGTGGCTCGGAGTTATTAGAGATAATTCAATTGGCCCCATTTTCTACCTCCCCGATTAAATGATGAGGCATACATTCAATTTTTAAGAGAAAGTGCATCCAGTACTGGGGGAAGAGGTTCCTTTGGACGTCAGAAGGGATATGTTTTTCATGCATTGGGGCTCCCGCTCATTTCAGTCAAGTAGCACGTCAGCATTTAACTGAAACATATACAAATCAGTGGATAGTTCGAGGAGGACCACAGAACTGGCCCGCTCGATTCCCGGATCTCAATCCTCTCGGTTTCTCTATTTGGGGCCATTTACAGCATTTGGTTTATCGTACTCCTGTTCGCGATGTAGAGGACTTAAGAAACCGCATCATCAATGCGTGCAGGGTAATCAGAGAGACTCCAGGAATATTTGAGCGAATACGTGGCTCAATGTGCCGACGTCTAGACGCATGCGTAATGTCTGCGGGTAGACATATTGAACATTCACTATGATTTCTATGTTGTGTGTTTTGTTATTGATTAATTAGTTTTGTTTATTACCCTTTAATCGTTCAATGCAGGTACTAATTACAAAATAATAATAAATCCAGTTCGCATTTATGTCGATGTATCTCTGCAGTTGTTCGTAAAATAATTTTTTGCTGCGAACTGGTTTATTTTGGGTAAAAAACCCAAGATACATTTTTTGTTAAGAATGAAACAGGCTATAGGCCTTATGCCCTTATTTATGATTGGCATTATCGAATCATACCTGAGCAACCGAACTTTTCGTGTGAGAGTGGACCAAACCACATCTGCGAATTATGCGAATAAAACATGTGTCCTGCAGGGGTCACCGCACTTATACTCCATATGTACGCACGACTTTCCGATGTTCCTGAGAACGCAGATGACACTGCGATGTACGCGCATTTTTTCTCAAGCGAGGTGGCAAAGCAACAGCTGCAGATATACCTCGACCCCCCAAAAAAAACAGAATTCGTTAACTTCTTGAGGAAATTTACTAACGTAAAGATCTTGAAGAAGTTGCGAGTTGAGGATGACTACGTTGATGAGCAGAAGAATGCGCCATATGTGTGAGTTATTCTGTAAAGGCGCGTCAACTTTCAGGAATACTTGAGCTTAATAATCCAATGAGTGGCTGCGGTGGTAAAACGCACGTATCCGCTCTTTGCACGGAACTTGGTATTAACAACAAGTAAGTAATTAGACTCGCTATGTTGTACGCTTGTCCCGTATTCAGCCTCAAGACGAATCCTCTGCTTTGAATGATCTGGCAGAAGTTGAGACGGTTACTGAATATATCAAGAGGCTCTCTTATGAATTTCTCAAGTTCTTTGTGCCGAAAAGCACTTAGGAGTTACCATAATCAGTCAGATTTCAGAATTACTATTGCCTGGTTCTTTCAAAAACAAATTCCAGGAGGCTCTAGCATCAAACTTTGAGCTATACTAGATTACTAAACACACTTAACACCATGTACCTAAACGCAATTTACCGATAACCCCAGCGTAAGCCCTGGCAAGAAGCGAGAAGTCCTAGTTTGAGGATGAAGCATTGTTGAGTAGAGCGCTACCCGCTAACACCAATAGAGGCGCTTTCCACTGTCCAAACGTGGAACTGTAGTGAGACGTTATCTTTCGTTGTCCTCTTGGGTGCTACATTGAAATTTCATGCACCCATCCTTTTCCTCCCCTTCTACCCTACTTCCATATGAGGTAGGTCTGTAGCCGGGTGATTCGACGTGCTTTATTCACTCACTCATTCGAGTAATGTGTGAGTTAGTTAATCAAGCCGAAGGCTAACAGTCTTTTCACTTGCTATCGTCCAACCCGTATTATAAATCACACGTTGGTTTCCGTTGGTTAACGGAAAAAACATATTTCCGAACATATTATTTTTGTATATGTTTTGAATAGTGTTTTTCATTAGTACTGTAACCAAAATAAGCAATAAAGAATTTTTTTATAAATTATATTGTATATTGAAACCTCATTTAATATGTTACTAGAATCGGTTGCCCAGGCGTTGAGGAGAAGGGGAATAGACTGCAGGTGAATAGAAAATATGCTCAGAGGAAAATATATATATACTCGATCATCGTGTGAGAAATAGTACTGGCACTTTCAAAGAACCTGGTATTCGAAGAGTCACTACGCCTTCTGAACATAATAAGAAACCATTCAGAGTATAAAGACTTGCATGTTTGAGAATAACGGGAGCAATAAAAATCAACCAAACCAACCAAATGAAAACAGCTGCATTTGAGACAATTTCGGATATTTCTCCTTTACGTCTCGTAATAACGGGGAAAGCAACAGTGGGACAATTCCGACTAGAAAAATCACCGACCTAAGTGGAATCGGGATATAAGCCCTGACTCAGCTGTGGAAATACCAAAATCTCTTGTTCGGAACTAGATTGTGAAATGGGCCTATGAGAAACATCAAGAGTGTTGGAAAAATACACACGAGCTCTTATACGGAAACATCTATATATAGGGACCATACGAGAAGAGAACCGAAGAATTACTTCAGCAAAGCAGGGACCAGCTCTGAATAATTGGCGGGTTACTCACTGGACACTGTTTATTAAGAGGAGATCTGAACGAAATAGGGCCGTGGGAGACCTCAGTTACAGGTGATACAACAAAGGGGCAGATACATTCCGTCATATTTTATATGAATGTGGGGCTTCGGAACCGAGAGGCAAACAATTCATGAAGAACCCAAATTATACCCAGAAAAATATTACATATGTCCAGCAAGAGACTTGTACAGACTGGTAGACGGAACAAGATGTGTGGAATGATTGCATGGAGAGTATGAATGGAAATATGAGGAAAAACGCAATAAGCTCATGAGGCGGCACTGTTATCCGTAGACTTAGAAAAATGGTCAATTCAGACGGCTCCCAGGAAGCGGTAAAAAAGGTATGCCTGTAAACTGTTGGAACACATTAGTTGAATGATTCTTTTCAAAGTCCATTCCAACGTGAGAGGATATAATCATATCAAAAATAGTTGGAAACCTGGTGAAATTTCCAAACCAATGAGCACACCTACATACTTCAAGAGAGAATTTGGCAAGGAGGACATAATTGATTTGGGGGAGTGATCAAAAAAATATACAGGAATGGATAATATATAACATCCATTGGGTTTTCACCTTGACAATGACAATGTACTTAATTGGTTTGCAAATAGATCTGAAAGACACTGTGCAGAACAGGAGCACACAGCTTTTCTAGGAGTGGTTTAGACGTTCCAATGATTGTTTCAACAGTGGATCTATCAATAATGTGAATGTAGCCAGATTAGTAATGGAAAGTAGAACTCCGATGTAGAATTAATCCTCTCACAAGGACTAGAACTGCAACACTCTTTTCAATGCGCGATTCACCAGCCCAGTTGGGACTTCAGGAGATGAAGTACACGCGTCGAGAAGATTGTTGCAGTTTCGCAGTTTGGAAACGGTACTTGTTCTGGATAAGCAGGTCAGGTTTGTGACAATATTCCTTTCAACAGTTAACTTCTAAAAGAATTTGCTTTTTAACAAAATTTTGATATAAAAACTAGAAGCCCTTTTTATACTCGTTCAAATGGGTTGACCATCATTCTGTCTTCTCTGAGTTGAATGTGATTGTCTTATTCAACAGAATTAGCAAACTGACAAATTGCGAATATCTTCGAAAATTCCGTTGAAGTTTCTTGATTTTCTCAACTTGTTTTTCTTTGGAATGTGTTCATGCACGATGCCACGTAGATGAATTCACTCGGAATTTTCACTACGTTTCCCGTTAGAATTAATTAAGCATGGAATGGCGGTCATGTCAACAATGTGGTGATGCTCTTAGGTTACGGAGCTCTGACAGATGTGTATCGATTAGCTCTCAGATTATTGGCCACATCCTCGTCCAGATTCTATATAAATAGAGACACTGTTAGGGGTGATTCCATAGAGGGACGTATGGAATATAATCCAGTATGGATAATAAATAATGATTGAATTATTGGATTGAAAGAACGCAATATAATATCACCCTTCCTTTCTTTGAGTGAGACAAAAGGTTGTTTGAAACTATGTTTCTATATAAGAAAAACTATGTGAAGGAAAGAGATGCTTAATTTGGACCGCCACCTGAATTAAGCCTCCTGAGTAAGTTCTTACTGAGGAAAAGGTTGCACATTCTGATGCCCAAATAATGAAGTTTGTGATTTGATAACTCATGTCGTTCCAATAGAGTGGAGTCTCTATAGTTTGCATTTGTTACTGGCAGAGTGATTTTTGTCTTGGCATTGTTTACTATAATATTTTAGTAGGATAATTAAGCCATTAAGGAAAATTGTATACTGGTGAGTACTTTTCATTATACTAGTTTTGTTTGTTGGAGTATTTTTGATGCACCTTGTGTATATAAAATGAATATTACTGGAGTTTTTTCCCAACACCAATCCGTTATTTTAACACCTCAACACGTGACACGTGGTTCTAAACAGTGCATCACAAGTATACGAAACGAAAACAACTCCAAATATCATTTTCTCCATAACCCAAAAGCCTGTGTTGTTTCGTAAATTGAACCTTGAAACGGCTCAATTCAGAAAATCTATTCAGAAGTTTGTTCAAATCTTTCAAAATGTATGTATATGTGTATTAGAAAGTATACGAGTATGTACCGGGTTAGGATTCACATGTTAAAAGATAAGACCTCGTTAGTCCTTAGCTCGCACAAGTTTCTCAATTTCTGAGAGTGGTCGTTCGTATGGGGGCGACAGCTGATTAACGTAAAAACAGATTTTGAAGTCTGAAAATGATAAGAAAATGGTTATCAAGGCTTGAAAAGATGGAGTCGGGTTGAATAATGAATCAACTCTCTAAGACATGTTCGACAAACGAATGAAATCGGAAATGATTGCATAAAACGAATTAGTACAAAAAATGTTTTGATGTTCACCTAGAAATACTATTTGTCAAAAATGTTTTGAAGTTAGATCAAGTGTTTTTTTGGCAACCAATAGAAGATGTCCGAAAAATTGCATTTCAATTTGCAGAAAAACACAAACTAGTTCATGAATTCAATAAAGAAAAATATATCACTAGGAAAAATGGTTTATAGACGTCATAAGAAATTATCACTCGGGCAACCAGAATCTAGTTTTCTCAACAAGGAATCTTTTGTGGAAGTTAGTCGACAAATATAAAATTCATGCCAACAAATTTTCAATGTTGAAAAATCCAGGTATCTCATAGTTCAAAAATGAATGCAGAAAGAAGTAAAATTTCACTTACATGAAAAACTGCCATCCTCACTGGTATATATCCGGATATTTCGCTGTAAGACACCTCAACAGTACCGTACTTGGTACATTATTGTGTAGGAATCCTGTGAATGATATCTGAATCGATTCCATTACGAATCTTTGGAATACAAACGGAATAGAAAAAATGTTGCATATAATTCAGCGTTCATATAAAGGTATTTGTTTCGAAAGTAATTTTCTTTTGGTGTAATTCAATATTTATATGAAAATAGGTGTTTTGGGAGGGATTATTTTTTTCCAGTTTGCATCTGAAAGTTATTTCTTTGCATGATTTACACATCTTTGTATCGATTTCTCTCTTTGGAAGATCCACACATTTTTTTATCACGATGAGAATGTAGAAATCCAAAACTTTTCTTTTCTTTGCTTGTAGTTTTTTATGAATGGAAGTTCAAAATGCCGTCTATCCCTATAATTTGGCTTCATAATGATGAAATTATTCATGGAATAATGGATATATTTTTCGAAATGGTTCAAATTAGGCAGCTCTCCGTGCCTAGAGCATAAACAAGTGTATATGTTTATCAATAATAATGAGTAGATGAGACGAATAGAAATATCTATGGATGGTATAGACATTTGAACCAAGAATTTTTTTATCCTATTTTCTTTCAAACTAAATTTCGATTTGGTAATTCATTCTCGACCGAATTCTTCCTTAATAATTTCGGTTTGATACTTCTATATTCTATGTCAACTACACACACCATGCACAAAGGCATACCTTTCAAAGTGCTGCATACTAATTGAGACGGATGTCTCAAAAATAACTAATTTTTTCATGGACAAAATTCTGGACACTGCAGTAATCAGAACCAATCCATGGTTTTTGAAAATTAGAAAACTACTTGCGAATCATAATGTGGACATACCACTAGATAAGGGATGATATTATGAAGGGTGACAGAAAAAGCAAAATATGATTATTGTTAAGAAGGTATCCTGAAAGGGTGTTTCATATAACCTTGTACTGTACGAGCTTTCACGTTTTATGAACTATAATGTCCAAGATGACTCCGTCCCGGACGCATGCAATAACAGAATGAAAGAACATGAAAACTTACATAGCAGATCTTGAATATTGAAACAAGGTAGACTGAGCAGAAATGACTGAACATCTCATTCAAATCAACTAAAATTGCGTTCTCCAAAAAAAACAAGCTGACATTTGTATGTGATACTGATTCTCAGACTGACCTGAAATCAATGACTAAAAGGGATGTAAAAGAAGTCAAGGGTAGCTTTGAAACTGGTAAGATGCAAGACGTGGATGTCGGTAGTAAATGAAATGTGCAATCATTGTTGAACCCATGATAACAAGGCATCATTGGTTTCGTGACTGAAGATGGAACAAGTGACCACTACTAACAAACTTAGAAAAAATGTGCTTAATATGTAGGCTTCTTTGGTTAAAATCTCCAAAAGTTTCAACTTCAACCGCGAAAGTCATCTTCAGTGACGTGGTCATAATGACATAAGGTGTACAGGAAGGAAACACACATATCGATACCTACATCCGAACGATACCATCACCCAGAACAGAAACGGGTCTTCATCAAAACCCTGGTGAACAGAACTTTGAGAATATGTGAAGAAAGTTAAGTCGGCGATGGAATAAAACACCTAACACCTGTATTACAAGCGAACGGCTACGACAAAATAGACATAATCCGTGCTACGCGTCCAAAGGAGAAGAAGAGAAACACCAGTGAACATAACCCCCAAGGCACTGTATATCTGCCATACATAGAAGGTGCCACCAACCGAATCGGGAAAATTCTAAAGAAGGAGAAAATTAACACCGTCTTCAAACCAATGAACAAAATATCGGAGTATTTGAGATCAGCAAAAGAAAGCAGGAACCCACTCATATCAGCGGGAGTTTACAAGATTCTTTGTGACTGTGGTAAAGTCTATCAACAAGAATGTATTTAGAAGCCAAGAAAACTTCAACAGAAAGGAAGAGAGAACATATCTACCAAAGATCTGGCAAACATCATTGAAAAGCGCCAAAAAGAAGCCAAGTCATCCAAATCGCGCGGGAAGTATGCGCTAACCAGCCATTAGTGAAAGTGCGCGAAAAATCAGCACTATAAATGACACGACAGAAATGAGAGCTCCAGTTTCAGTTGGCACGTCACAAAGATTACTTCGATCACGCCACTGAAGATGACACTGAAGTTGCAGTTGAAACGATTGGAGGTTATAACCAAAAATCACGGCGAAACCCGGAAACCAAGCTAAATAAAAATTTGCTTTTTCAGGAATGATGTAAATACTGAGAACCACATTAGCAATAGCATAGGAAGCAAACCTGAACCTACTTCTTCAATTCTTGTAACAACCAAAAAGGCAATAGTAGTCTGGACAATTCTATACGTATCGGACAAAACACAAATTTCGGAATAGGTGGGAAGCGAACATCAATCGTCTACAGGTAAAAGAGTCATATAATGAAGAATGAATAAACAAGTTTTCCTCAAGAACATGCTCTGTCACATGTCTGTACTTGGTATTCAGACGGTTACAGTACCGAACATGAATATGAAATATACCATTGAAGTAAAATTTTTCATACGGCTACACGCTCGGTCGATATGCATCCCTCTTCCAAACGAAAGTAGATCAGTAAATGAGTAAATAAGAAATGTACACGATAAGAGTTACATAACCACGCAATGCAAGAACCCAAGTGTTATGAGAATGTGAGGCTCTGGTTTAGAGGAAGTGAAACAAAATGATTACAAAAAAATTGAAACAACAATCGGAAGACGTTGAATACCGGGAAGAAGAATGTTGATTTGAGTGCCATGAAAAAAGAACATACAGTAAGCCAATGAGAATACAAAATTTCTCATTTAATGATTCTTCCTCACTCCCTAGTCTAAAGTGAAAATAAGTCAACTACAGGTTAATAAATAGTCTCAAGGATACGTTTTTTCAGGAGAGGAAAAAACAAGTTTTTGGCTCCCCTGCATATCTTACCTGTATTCTCCTCATTTGAATTCAAATATCGATGTTGAAACGAATCTGGGTTACCACTAGCGAAGTTTTCTTCTGGAAAAACTACTTCAGATAAAGGATTCTCCCAAAGGGAATTCTCTAAAGGTTCCAATGGGTTCATTGCTGCTCCCATAATGTAGTGAAGTGTGGCCAGGATGATGATTGGCCTCATCTGAAAAAAATGTACATTCTAAGACAGATATTGATAGAACATTTTTTTAAATACTGTAATATATATGCAAATATTTTTTTGGAACCTATTTCACCCTCTTCCACCACAATTGGTGGTACTGATAAGGAATCTTCGGAAAACTGGTAATTCTGCCAGAAAACTGCTATTCTCTGAAATGCACATGAGTGTGGAAAGTGATGTTGTATTACTTATAGATGAAAATGATCAAATGCTCATGTTGGCCCCAAAAAAATAGTCGACTTAATGCATAAATTCACATCTGAACAAATATACTTCCAGTGGAAGCTACCACTAATAGAACTTTCTGCCGTCGATGAGCAAGGTACGTCTCAAACCAAAATAACGCGGATCCCCTAAATCAGTAAACTTCTAGCTTGCGAAGAAGTAGCATGTGGTCTAAACAATCGAATGCCTTCGTTAGGTCACAAAAACATGGTCACCGCAGATTCTTTTTCGTTAAGATTGGTGTACAGGTTTTCCAGGAGCAAAAATATAGCGTCTTGTCGTCCAGTAGATACTACCAGTATACACAGTTTTGATTTCGTACCCAATAGCACATATTATCAACTCTAAAAGTTGGTGAATTTTTTGCCTCATCGTAGAAGTTTTTTATTGAGTAAATTCCTGAGCAAACCTGAGAAGTTGTCAGAAAAAGACAATTATATTAGCTTTCATATTGCGATCCCAAGGACGGATGAGAAGTTTGAAAATACCTTGATGAAATCTAGGTGTATATTTGAAGGGGTATATTTTTAGGAGAAATTAGTTTTTGAGAAAAAAAATTTTCAGATTTCAATTTCTCCATTTTCATATGAAAAATGTCGGAAATTTCTGATGAATTGAAGGGAGCAATTCATTTCAAAATAAACTATCAACAACAAATATATGTTAATCCTGCACACAAGTTTTTTCAGATATAAACTGTATAAAAGGGTTACTCGAAACAATTTCTCTCAGATGAATTTTGAATTACACTTTTTTTCATTCAGTCTGTTTGCCACACTTTTTTGTAGAATTTGGAGGGGTAAAAATCCAAAAAGATTTTTTCCTAAAAGCGTTTTCTCTAAAAACTAATCTCTCCTTAAATATCTCCCCTTCCAACGTACACCTGGATTTCATTCAGGAGTATTCATATTCATCATACATTTTAAGCGTCAAAATGAGTATACCAAGGTTATCCTTAAAAGATAAATCATCGCGAATTTTTTGTGGACCTACAAAAGACAGACAATATGTAGTGAATTATTTTGTTATGTCTCGAAAGAATCAGCCGGGCTTTTTTTATGGAAGCTTCCTGGCTTGGCACAGGTAGGCACCAGTATCCGCGATAACGGGGATAACATTGTAATATTTCGACCAATTCACACAAAATATTTATGAATCATACCGATGAACTGTCTTCTTGAATCACTCCGCACATTGATAAAAATCGCATGGAAATCCGTTCACTAGTTTTTCAATTTATGGGATTCAGACAGACAGATGCGGTAGAGGACTTGGTTTATTAATATGGAATGATATAGATAAATTTATAAAAAAATCCAATGTGAACTAACACCTGCTCTTAGATGTATAAAATGAAACTGAAATACCTCAACGGTATTTTTAATATCAATGATATACAGGGTGAATTTTCAATAACATGACTAATAGTTGTATATTCTATTGAACTGTATTATTGAACAATTAGGCAAAATCAAAATATGCACTAACACTATGAGAAGGAATGTTGTTGTTGGAGTAGTTGCAGTTTTATATTTGTTGTTATTTTATCAAGTTGTTTGTTTAAAATCTGTTTTTCCGTTAATCAGCTGTAAAAATCGACAATGGTGGGAGATTATAAGAATTTCCAGAGAGGAGCGTACATTATATTAAATGAATTCAAAAACGTATTTGCCGAAACAATATAACGCCTACATTATTGGACATCCATCATTTACTGAACTCAAATAATGTTCTACTCCTACACATCAATCATATTTCACTTCTATGACAAAAATGATGTATTGCGAACCTCTGAACTTTTTGAATTCCACTCGACATTTGTTCCACTTTGACGTTGTTGAATTTTAATGTTTTTCGTATATACTTTCAAATCAATTCAATTTATTCGTTTTATCGAACATCTATAGTTGCGTATACATGCCTAGGATATTATTTTTATGGTCCATACAAAAAATTTCATTTGGTGATGATTTACAATCTTATACACCTTCAGAAGTGGCAATGAGATTTTTTTTATATTTTCAATATATTTTTTTAGTAACCTTTTAGTAGTAAATCAAAACGAAGTTACCAAATTTCGATTTGTTTCGATGATGAAATTCGAGGCACCGTTTTCCGAAAACTTTAAAGAAATGGACTAGTCAAACAGCTCCAAGGAAGCGAAAAAAAAAAACCAAACGAATGTTGAACTGCATTCAAAGAACATTTGTTCAAGTTCACTCACTGAGATGGTTTCTTCCACAAGGAAACTTTCACAAGTGTGGAATCCAGTTTTAATCGAAGTATTAGTTAGCAAAGTAATTGTTCAAGGCTGGAGTTAGTCAAATTTTACGGTCTAGCAAAGCTGAGATGAACATTTCAAATTTCATTCGAAATATTCAGTTTCTGGGCGTATCTATCTCTGCTGAGCACAGTCATCACACTGTTGTATGTTTCGTAATTGAGTTCAGCATATATAACGGCTGTTGAAAACTACAGAATATTTTCTGAAGAATCTAATCGTGAAGTCTTTGGAAAAGTTCGCCAGCGCCAAAGAAAGAACTCGACAAAATATCCCATCACGGTTACAATTTGATGCTGAATATTTGCATGCCAATCGTATCCCCAGGTGCGTCTTGTAAAATACAAATTGAAATCGTGCCTGTATGCCTTTTATGAGAATAACGAGAAAAATGTGCGTATGGTGGAGAATCCAATATGAGTTATTTTTGACTTAAAAATGAGTCAATCAAATATGAAAAGAAGCGGAAGACTGCTAAGGATGTTCGCATCCGCTTTTGAAGTTTGACGAAATATAAGATAAATGAAATGTTTGCACATTCCCACTATTGCTATAGTGGACTTCCTTCTCACGTTAGAAGAAAAGTTTTTGCTTAGACTGTTCAGTAAGTTATGAAGTGGTGGGCATGCGATCGAAGCTTACAAAATTGAGTTGATGTAGCAGTAATTGCTTTGATTAAGCAAACCCTTTGGCTGTAAATTCACTAACCTACTGTCGATGGTGTACGTAGAAACAAACTCGCCCATTATGTAACAGTCGGGATCCACAAACTGGTAGAACATTCTGGAGTTCTTGAAGGGGCAGAAGGGTAGATCATTGTTTTACTCGTTTTCGCTGGCCTGGCCAGAAGCGACGAAACATCGGCTTTGTACAGACTTGTCCTCGATAATGCGAAAGGGCTAGGGTTCGTTATTCCAACTCTGTTGGCAATTACTTCTCTTGGTGTCTGTGGGGGTTCAACTTAAGGAGTAGGATCAGCCTCATTTAGAGTTCCCACTTCCTCTTTTGTCGAAGCTTGACTGTTTTTCTACAGGCATTCCACCACACTGCACAACTCCACTGCACCACAGTACTTGCACTGTCTGTACATATTCACTGTTGTTCAGGTAACTATGAACCGTAGAATTCTGTAATAACATGAGGATTGGAAAGCGGCATCGGAGAAAGAATGTTGTGATAGATAATACTCGATTGGGCACGAGGATAAGAAAGATAGATGCTAATATATTTTATTCATTGGAAACATGAATTCACTTAGTATTTTTAATTGAGGAATTGTACCCAAATATGAAGCTGCATTTTCCCTTTGAATCAGAATGCAAATATTTTTTGAATCAAGAAAAAGGTAGCTCTTGGGTCGTTATTCTATTTGGAGATCCTAAGGCCGATTTCATGTTTGGGGCCAGAAGTATCAAATGTTTCGATTTCTATTGCATAGAAAATGGAATTATCTTCTAAATAACTGTATTTTCAAAAATAGATTTGGGAAGCTGAATACACTTATTGAATGAATGAATCAAAGGGTTTTTCCTAATGAAAGTGTATAATTATAAAATTATTGTAAAGCGCTTTCTACTTTCGTCGTCATCAGTGCTCACCTGAAAGTAGATCAATAAGATCACTTGCCGAAGTGAATACTTCCAGCCCAGAACAGAACTGCGTATTCAAGGCAAGGATAGATAGTTCCAAAGTATGCCTTTGTGCAGCTGTATTCAAGTGACTTCTTAAAATTCTAATTGATAACAAGTAAGTTTGCAAGATGATCAATGTGTACGTTGAAGTTCAATTTGTCATCTAGATAGACCCATGTTTGTACATGATGAGAAATATAACTTTTCAGTAGATACCTATATTCACAAACTCTGGAACAATGATGGAGGTATTGACCGTTCTAAAAACTATGCAATTACTTTTGGATGTACTCATAAGAAGTTCATTTTGAATAAACTATGATGAGGATGAAGAAACAATATTCAATTTATTACTTTCCAAATTCATACGGCAGTCAAGAGGTGAAACAAGATTGGAATCATCAGCATAACTGACAAGTTTGGTGCTAGTGTTTCTAAAAATTTCATGAAAATCGTTTATATAAATAATAACAAAGAACCTTGCACACAGTTAAAAACTTATGCTTGATGTTTAATGCAAACTTTTTGTTTTCTGTTGCTGAGATAGGATTTCATAAGATCTAAAGCTTCACCCCTGATTCCATGATGACTTAATTTTTGTATCAACACAGAATCGTCCACACAGTCAAGAGCTTCACTCAGGTCCAGAAAAACACCACAAACACTAGAGTCGTCTTCTAGTAAGAAATGAATTTTGTCTATGAAATCAAATAGTGTTGTTTCTGTATTTTAACTTTGAGAAAACCGTGATGGATATCATTAAACAAATTATAGGCATTGAAGAAATTCTCAATTCTATTTGATACAATCACTTTGCATAACTTAGAAAAAGATGTCAACAAACTGATTGGCCTATAATTAACCATATCGTTCTGTTCTCTTTTTACATAAAGTAGTAACACTATTGCCACTATTGCACGTGTTGGGAATCACACGTTAAAAGATATTATTATTATTAGCTTGAACAAGTTTGGGCTTCTGAAGGTTGAGTATCAGCACAAACTTCGACAGATCTGGTCATCGGAACTGTCAGGGAAGAACTAAGTTGCTGCAACAAATATGCTTGCCGTTCCAATCTTACTCTACTCGTTTGGAGTAGTGAAGTGGACTCAGGAGGAGCTGTATCAACTGGACGTAAAGACCCAAAAAATTATACATCTCTATAGGAGTTTGCATCCCAAATCGTCCGTTCCACGGTTGTACTTCCCCCGACAACAGGGAGGCCGTGGACTTTTGAGTTTTGAGTGTCTACATGACAGAATGGTACTGGATACAGCCTGTAAAGTTGTCAGGAAATCGGATCCCGTTCTCTGCATGGTTCGTGACTATGAAAGAGCAGGAATTGGGGCATTTCTCTTCAGGGCAGCTGCCCGAGCAGCTGATGAAC
>WOGP01001438.1:0-19094 GCA_015342065.1 Leptinotarsa undecemlineata | reverse complement strand
AATCAACAAAAAAGTAACGTAAGAAACAAATGGAAGAGGTACAAATGCATTCCAACTGAGCAGTGGCGTACAACAATTTTTTGCTATTAACAATATTGAAAAAGTTAATTATCAGAAAAAACTCTTTTAAATACGTCCAAAATTAAAAAAAATTGAATCATTGTTTAGAGAACTACAAGATCTTTCAAATGATGTGCGACTAGCCCCCTATTCCCTGTTAAATGTCTAAGGGTTTTTCACCCCTCTGCTCCGGGGTTGAAGTGACAACGCTGTGAATAGGAAAAAACTGTCCCCTCCCCAATAAAATCCGACCTGCCTAAGCGTTTTTTAGGATTTGTAAGATTAGTACCCAAAACCTCCACGTCAAGTTTTCGATGACCCCCCCCTGTAGTTATGAAATGCCTAGTATGAAATTCAACGAATATGATTTATTTTTTGAAGTCAAAATAATAATAATAATACGTGTTCATTATTATCATTACAAAGAAAGCATATTTCAATGAGGACTGTTAATGTGTTTTAGAAGATAAAAGACGAAGTTCAGTTTTATTTTTGGCGAGCGAATCAATGAAGAAATAATTCATTTCAGTGACGTTTCTGAATCCTTTTAACGTATCGAATTTTTTTTGATATTTTCCACATCCCAAATTTAAATTCTAGCTGAATATTCTGATATATGGCTTTCAATATTTGGACCATAGCCATCCATACCTCTTATAATATATGAAAAAATTCTTATTAATGATAGTTCTTTGGATAACTTTCAAAGCGGTTTTTTTCAGTTCCAATATTTGGTCGTAGGTTGTTTATCGATAATAAAGATTACATTCACTGGTATCAAACAATTCAGAGCGACCTCTTGTCCAGAACGAATTCCTCTTCAAATTTCAATCAGAGGAAGTATAACTTTTATAGCCACTGAACTAGAATTAATTTCACGGTAATTTCTGATTGCAGGATCTGAAATTTGGTGTAATTATCTACCGTTATATATAAATTGGAGTATTCAGGCAAACGGCTGATGAACCTTCAATAAGGATATTCTTGAAGTAGTGTCCTTTCACTTTTATGAACTATTTTATGGTTTCTATCCACCAATAGCGATCACAAAACTTCTAGTATTTGGGACCACTTGGGACCACTTCATTTCTGTTATATATTTACACCGATACTTAACGAGAGAAGAAATCTTTTTGGTTGTTCAATTATTGTTTCATGAAAGATTTTTGTTATGATGAAGAGGGACTAATTTTTACAGTTATGGGTTTTTATGTCAATGAAATCAAAAAAGTTTTGAATCTATGTCAATTATAATCCAATCACAGAACTTTCAAGAAACATTTTACGAAAATTCAATTTTTTCGATTGAAAATTGTGTACCAGGAACTAAGTGTCTTTTTCACACAAAAATATGCTTGTCCAAAATATGTTTCACTGTACATTTGTATAGATCTTTGTGTTTATCACTCTAATGATAGATAAGTACGAGATTTTATTGTACTCGTAAAATCGAAGAAACATTTTACATAACAAGACTTATTGTTAACCACTCGTTTTAAAACCACGCCACAACCAACAATCGATTGTGTAAACACTCCATGAAAATATCTTCAATTTTCAGTTCTGCTTCTATGTGGGATGGCTCAAAGTAGCAGAAGTTTTAATCAACCCCTTCGGCGAGGACGATGACGATATTGAATTGAACTGGCTCATTGACAGACATATCAAGGTGAGTAAATTTATGAGATTACTGACCTCTAATGTTTGGCTGCCTTCAGTTCCTTTCAATACGAGTAATCAGGATGTACTCTACTTGTGTCTTGTGTAGAATGGATACATATTTCGTGAGATTTCATTTCTGTTTATTCATTCGGGAGGTGTATATCAATGAGCCAATTATGATCACATATGTACGTTATTGTATTTGATGATTTCAAAACTGACAAATTGAATATTTGCTTATTCAGATCAATCTATAGAGTAGAGAGGTTGAGTGTAAGCCCACAACACTTAGGCCACGTGACCCATTGTACATTCTCCCTAGGAGTTGTTCTCCTAGGTCATCGTCCATCCTGTCCTTTCAGGTAGATTGAGAGGCACTGGGAGAAATCTCCTTTATATAGGTAAGTGTAGGCCAAGACTCGCCGAATACACATTTTCTTATTGATGATAATTCGGAACACACGCATAGAATATGCCTGACAGGCTCATCTTTCTGTTCACATTTCCTGCATAGAGGTGTGTCCACTAGCCCCATATTACGGAGGTGTTTTCCCAGCCCTACTTCAATTGGGACTGGATATTCTTATGCCACACCTGATTGGAATATTCAGAGCCTCTTTGGCTCTGAGGTATATTCCCAGTAAGCGGAGTAGTATTTATGCCCAAAGCAGGTATGAGGGACTCCACCGTACCAAAAGCATTCCGACCAATTAGTCTGACATCGTTGTTCTATGTGAGCGGTACATAAGGGATGAAGTACTAGTTGACAACCCACTTCATTCAAATCAGGATGCTTAAACGCCGGGAAGGTCTACTGATTCGGCCCTTCACTGGCCCTTCACATTGGACAACAAAGAATCCACCCTAGGTATATTCATAGATGTCGAGGGAGCGTTTGATAGAACAACTTTTCCAACAATAACCCAGCAACTACACTCCAGGAATGTGCCCCTGGTAGAAGGTGAATGGATACTCAAGGTGCTCTCTAGTAGAGCAATATATATATAGATATAGAAGACATGACAGTGAGAGGACTGGGAGAAGAGGGAGGGGTTTTATCACCCCTTCTCTAGAACATAGTTCTGGATACCCTGAATGATCACCTCAACACTAATGGATTCCACACAATTGCTTGCAGATGACATAGTTATCTTACAGACCGGCAAATTTGTGAACACACTGTGCGATAGAGCGCAGGATGGGCTCAAAATAATAGAGTGTAAGGAACACTCACTGTCGATTAATCCCAAGAAGACTGAGATGGTCCTTTTCATCCGGAAAAGAAGTGTATCGGGCTTAAAACCTCCCGAAATCTTCAAAAGCAAACTTTTCTGAAGAGGTGAAATACTTTGGTACCATCCTATACAGGAAGCTAACATGGAACTCTCACCTATAGAATAGAGCAAAAAGAGTATATGGGGCTTATGAGAAATGTCGGAGGACAGAAGGACACGCATGGGATGTTTCACCCCATGTGGTCACCTGAATCTACACTGCAATGGTAAGACCTATGTTAACGTAGGGAGTCATTGCATTGGGACCAAACGTTCTACAAGCAAAAACAAGAAAAACAAGAAAAAACTTCAAAAACAATTATAATAGGCAGAGAGGCAAGGAAGGGAGAACCTCCAATAAATGCAGAGATTGCCTGTTACACAGAGGGCTCAAAAACTGAAGAAGATATAGGAGCAGAAACCTTCATAACTAAACCAAAGACAAAAGTCTCACTGAGCTCAGGTAGAAAAGTGACGATATTCCTGCAGAAACGGCAGCAATATGTCACTGCGCAGAAGAGTTACTAAGGCAAGAGTTTGAGGAAAATACAATTGCAATGTACTCTGATAGCCAAGCAGCTATAAAAGCAATTAGCTCCATGCAGGTCAATTCCAAACTGGCCTGGAACTGCCTAGAAAAGCTACTAGAACTAGGTAGTCAAAACAGACTGTCATTAGCCTGGGTACCTGTGTCCTCTTTGCCAAGAGGATGAAGAAACCTCCGTACACATATTGCGAAGGTCTGTCAAGGATAAGGTTTGCAACGTTAGGGGAGGAAAAACCACAACCATCTCAATATATGGGAAACTTGAGGTCTGGCCTATGGAGTCTAGTTACAAGGACGGGCCTAGACAAAGAAATCTAGCATATGTGAGGGTACACACAATAGACCTGCAAAGGTCGCAGTTTAGTGGTTGTTCAGCACAGAAACCTCATATTAATCTAATCTAATCTTCTATCTCTCTCTCTCTTTTTCTCTGATAATTAGCCTATATGTTACTACTGTAACACTCACTGAATGAACATGCCGGAATAACCATCTTTAACTGACGAGAATATTAAAAAATGCAGCCTTCAGGTTTTGGAAAGTTATATAATTCAACTAAATGCCGAATTTTATTTCAATAAGAACTACTCAAATATCTATTCAATATTTGATAAATATTCTGACTGAACCCTTGTACTTACCTAAGTTCCTTCTAGCCCTTATGAGTTTCTCAAAATCTCTTTCCAATATTTTCGAATAGGAAGAGAGTTTGTTTCGTTTAGCATTATTCAAAGCAATTGTATACAGTATCTCTGCAGAACGAAGACTACTTTCTAGCTCTCTGTCCAATAACTTCATAAAGGGCCTGGTGGTGAAGTATCCAGACCAATATGCCGGCCGTCCTTCGGAAAATATGTCGGAATATACAAAGAAATCACCTTTCAGCGTAGGATATTGGGTGTATCGTTTCGAAATTTCTTGAAAATACATAGCAGGTGTACCAAAAGTTATTTCTGCCTTGTAGTGCTCTTTATGGGCATTGATGTAATCTATGAGTTTGATATAATTAGTGTACTGTTGATCCCATTCTTCTTTGACATTGTATCGAAAATCATCTCCTAGTGGCATCAGAACTACGTTATGAGGTAAGAGCGAACCTGTTCTTGCGTACTGTTCCAGCAAAAGTTCTGCCTTCTCTTTTATGTTTTTATCAGTAATCGATTGGGATTTCAGGGAATACTCAGTGTATTCGCCTTGAACTTTACGGAAATCGAAATTCAAGCAGATATACGGATGAGGTCCACAACTATGTTTTATGGAGTAAATATCAAACGGTTGGTTGTGAGTGATTATTGACCCGTATGGATCTGAAGGGCTCCAACTGGGTACCCATCGAAAATCTCCGTACTGTTTGAGAGCCAACCATTGTTTCCAGGCGTAATGGATCCTTTGAATCACGGTTCCTTTAAGGCCTGATGCGCCTAGAAGATATGGTACTGTGCTTCCGTGACCGAACGGGTCTACTGACCAGCCGGATATTGGTTTTATTCCTAGATTAGTCCACGTCCATTGATGTCCTGCAAAATAATGAGAATTAGAGAGCCTCAGGTACTGAATATGAAGTGGACAAATTCAATGATCGAATTATCAGCAATTGAATCCATTGTAATACCATGAATATTAAGAGATCCAAAAACAAGCAACAGAACTTCAATACTCTTCTCTACGAGCGTTTCACTAAACACGTTTGCGTCTTCAGGTGAAGTTCTGGTGATTGGGAAAATTGCTTGTTTTTGGATTTATATTATGCCAGAGATTCCAGTTTTACCTTTTGTTTTCCATATTAAGAGAATAAGAACAATGATCTCCAATATTTTAGAGTAACGGTCAGCAACAGGCGGACAGCGGTCCGTTTGCGGACCGAAAGGTCGAACCTCGGACCTCCAAACATTGTAATGTGTTGTATATCAATTATAAATTATTACGTACGTAAGGTATACAATACCTTTACTAATTAAAATAATATTTTTGAGTCACATATAATTCAACTTAATACTTATTTGACTTCAATAAGTTACCTAGTTAATCTTATTTACAAGTACCTACAACTAATATGGTTTGATTACCCTGTGTGCGAATTAGTTGATGTTGTGGCAGAATGGACAAATGTGGCTTCCATGTTGTTGAATCTGTCAAAGCTATCACTTCAAATAGAGATAATTGATTTGCAAGATGTGTCTTTGCAAATGTATATAACGGTATCCAATAACACTAAAGAATTTTGGGCCAAACATGAAAATTGCAAGAAACTAGGTATAAATTCGGCCACTACGTTTGGCTCAACATACGTATGTGAAACAAACATCTTTCTCAAAAATGCATTTTTTGAAAAACATATATCGTTCGAGATTAACGGACGCCCAGCTAGAAGACACACCTAATTTGCTGTTCCTATCGAGAACCAAACCATAAAAAACTGGGTCAATTTTAGGTTATTTGTTTTCCCATTTTTCCCACAGTATCCGGACCCCACTCGAAACTACTTGCCGACCCCTGTTCTGGAGTGAATTGAATAGAATATTATTTGATGCAGATTAAGTTTTATAGATGCCCAAGGTAACAAGTTAGTCAAATCAACTATTGGATAAGATGAAAAAATATTTGTCTTTGATGTTCTTTTTTGGCGATTGGAAAGGAAATTTAGGCCTTCACAGCCATTTCTTGAAACAGTCTGGTTTCGGAATGAGGTCGTCTGCTGTATTTTTACTGACGTTTCGCCAGCGCTAGTGGCTGCCATTTTCAGAGGTGTGTTATCGCTTTCAAGATTGGAGTTACAGGTCAGGAAAAAATTCTAACAGACGACCGCTTCGAAACTCACAATCACAAACCGGTATCGGCTGTATCAATTTGAATGTAATTACACAATTTGTGTGTAAATTGAGTATAATTCAGGATATAAGTCGAAGCTGAAAAAATTGTTCTTAAAAATATTTAACTGTTTTGATGAGCATCACCTACAAATCAATCAAGGTAAATTTAACTGCCATTCATTGATGGTTTCACTCTTTAGTCCATTCGAAACATATTTCGTTACCACTGATGGTCAATGATTCTGTATAAGTTAATTGTCTAATATATCTATATAAAACATGTTTAGGGTTCATACTGGTTCAATTTTGTCTTATAACTAATAACGTGCTAAGTGTAGGTTTAAGTTTCGGTTACATTGAAGAGCGGTGTCGGACGAATATTCCATAATCAGATCACATAGTTGTATTGCCCAATAAAGACTCTATTATTATTACTATCATTATTATTGAGCAAGTAACCGGTGTTTCGGTAAAAATTAGGTTGAATAAGAGTATTGTTAGAATAACAAAAATACATTTGATATGGTAATATAACCTCTCCTTCAAATTTTAGACCAATTGCTCTAATTCCAACCTCGGCAAAAAACTTGGTAAAATGAACTTGAACACCTTCTTTTGTGCAGATATATTGAAAACTAAGCAGTTTGGATTCCAGACTAGAAAAAAAACACTACTGACACAAACTTGTCATTTATAGATTCGACTGAAAACTCAAAACACATATATCAAAGATAAACAAAAGCCCCAATATTCGAGTCACTCAAATTTTATATCACTACTCTTTCCTTCATTATGTGGAGCAAAATTTTTTAGTAGGCATCTGTTTGAATTCTGTTTTTAGAAGAAGCTGAGAAAGTAAAAGTTTCATTTATGTAACCCAATCCCCGACTAGAACTATAATCAAGAATGTCAACTGTGAATAATTACCAGAAAACAAAGGAAACGATTATTCAGAATATCTGGATATAAGATACCAAACCTGAAGAGTAATTTGATTAATTAGCAAAAAGCAAACGAATTGAAATCTTGATGGAAATTTAATACCATAGTGAATATGATAGTTCTTTGACATTCAGATTATTCTTTGTGAAATAGAGAAAGTATTAAAAAAACATATGTTTCTTGAAGTTTAAATTGTTTTCCCTATATTCTACAAAAGGTATAATTACTTATTAGAACAGACTCGTGAAATATCAATATTTGTTGATTCATAAATTACACTTTTAGTTGCATACGTTGCCCTAGAAGGCTATCAACCTTCATAACTAAAATTTTTTACAATTTCAAAGAGAAATATTCATGAATATACCACTAGATTTACTTACACCAACTTTCCTGTTAACAGCACAAACTCGAGGGGAGATGTATGAATAATTTACTTCAGAATGGATTATAGGTACGAAAGATATAATACATAGGATTTAGTGTTTGCTGGAGATGTATATTTACCTAATACCATATAATTGCTAATATTTAATTTTGAGTAAGTTGGGAGAATCAATTATCAATCAATTATTAAAACTACAAAAGGAAGGTATAATAATTTGAGACCAGGAAAAACAAAAATATGTACAATCAGAAAAAAGAAATGATATAATATTAAAAATTAAATATTTCAAAGTGGGCTACTTTGCTCATTGGTAGTCAAAACTGCCTTCCGGAGTCATAAATAATACCATTCAAAATCCTTATTTTCTTTTTCTGAAAAATTTTACATTCCTCAATAGATCATTAACTAGATATCATCTTCCACAGAGCCATAATTTGGACAAGCATAGATGATCCAGCATCCATAGAGGATGCATGTCATAGAGCGGTCCACTTTTCAGCATACGTGACGATCGAATCCAAGAAAGAATCGTTGGGGTTACGCAGAAGCAAAAAACATACCTCGAAAAGGACAATTTTCGATCTTTTCCATCTTCCCAATACGAATTAATTCATCAAAAATTGCACGAGAGCGGACGCCCAGTTCTTCCGTCATCTCACGCACCGTTTATGATGGGTCAATCTCTACTAGAGCCCTTGAAACCTCATCGGGGATTACTGTAGGTCGACCACTACAGGGCTTATCTTCGAGGTTGAAATCACCGGAACGAAATTTCGCAAAACAGCGTCGAACAGTGCGTCTATTAACATTATCATTGCCAAATGACTTGGTACGTAATTTTTTTGGGCTGTTTCGACAGCGTTTTGTTTCAATTTTAATTCGCTCAACGATATCATTTAGTGATAAGCTGAAGAAGCAAATAATTAAAATTTGAAAAATAAAAATAACAGCAATGTATATAGTAAAAAATACTCCATTGATAAAATCAAAAAAATATATTAAACAAAACGTATACAACAATCATATTACCATGTAGGCATCCCTTCATGAAATATATGAATGTATCATAATTTCACACCTAAAAGACTCTAAAGATCACACCGTTTTCCGGAAAACACGAGCATGATTAACATTGACTACTCTCCAAATCATGAGATAATTGATCATTGGGTCTGAGGACTGTGAAACATAGAAAGACTTAACTAGTCAAGAATGACATTTATTTGACCAACATTAGCCACATTGTGGGAGAACAGAATATGGCATCCTGATTCAAGCAGTGGTAGGGCATCATTCTACCAAGAAATAAAACAATCAGAACGACCTGGAAGAATTTGTGGAGTTCGAAGAATAAATCTCGACATTTCGAACATTTCAACTCTTAATTTGATGGTTGTCTATATCCTATTCATTAGCTTGAAATTAAGGCGGCATCTCGTCAATACCGTAGGTGGTACTAAAGTATTCCTACGGCCACGTTGTGCCAATGAACATAAGTTTAATTAAATCGCATTATGTTTTACTTACCGACAGCAAATAACAAAAAATAATGGTCCCAGGCCTCCAAAGTAGGCATTGCACCTGGTTTCACGAACCTCTATAAAATTATCACACAAATACCATAGACTATGACCTACCATGGCAGGCTATGATGAACCTCCAACCTACTCGACCTGAGAATAGCAAAGGTCAGATGCTTTGGTAAGCGAAGGTCTTCATTATTGTTGAAGGAAATCTCTTGCATCGGTTTATTCTTTTGTAGCTGTAAGATTGAAGTATTTTTTTCTTTGTTGATATGGGTCTTCTTGCTGAACAAGATCCAACCCAGTGTGTAACAAGAGTTGTGGTCACCTCGTCCAATGTAGAAAACCAAGTCAGGTTCATCGGACGCTTGGGCGTACCAGAGCAGATTATCTAAACCCTTGATGACTTCACAAGCGCCTATCAGAGAAATTATGTTGTGTGGACATTCCAAACTTGAAAGTTTACAACCTCCAAGTTGTTAGGAGAGGTATATTTAAAATTGAAACTGTTAGAGCATTTTAAGGTAAACAATTAACATTATAGTTACACCTGTGATTTTAGGTCTATCTCACCTTCAATCAATTGGTCAACCATAGCATACAGATGCGCATTCGCCTCGTCTGTCATCACCCACCCTCCAGTGGTAATCTCCAACCTCCCGGATTGCACCAACTCCCTGAGAGCCCTCTGTTTGCTGGGGTGAGCCTCTTCCCACCACGCGTTCAGGAAAGATATTTCAGACCAAATGAAGGTGAGATTTTTGTATTGCTGCAACTTCGCGACCATGTTGTTCATGATCTGTCTCGAAGAGTACTGGAAATAGTGCTCGAAAGTTTTCAGCCATCCTGGATCGTTGTGGGAGTGGGGTACGATGATAACCTGGAAAAATTATGGATAAAAAAGTGCCACTCTAACACTGAAAAATTATTTTTTTTGCTTCTATCGGAATGAGGAATTTTGCAAACTTGTAAATGCAAACGATTTGAGGCAGGAGGTGAATGTTAAATCCAAAATTCCATTGTCCCTAAAAGGATGTTCAAGAGTTGAAATCTATGGAAGAACATGAAATGGAAATATTGAAAAATTAATTAAATTACTAGAATTAACCGAATCAAAACATTCGGATAAGTTATTTGAAATAGGAATAATGTCCATAAGAAAAAATTAAAGATGAGAAATAAATTTTGAAGAATGTAATGTAAATGTATTTCGTCAAGAAAACAATGTATCTTCTGAAATGAAAAATAAAAATAAATAATCAAGATAAATATAAAAAACTGCAAAGAAAGTTCCGACATTTCTAACATTACCAACAAAAGAAACTTGGTTTGAATTTTTTTTATTATTTTTGATTTTTTCACGTTTTTGCATTTATCTCGGTTACTTGTTTCAAATTTTATTTCCATTGTTTACATATAATTGACATTTCCCTACTATTTAATCCGTTTATTCATTCCATTTCATTTCAGTTCAAAATAATACTTAACAAATCAGCGTATATATTTTCAATTTGAAACATCTTGGCGACGGTCGCCATGCGCAAGCGACTGTGCGGTTCTCTTTCCACTGGTTGGGCGTTAGGCTATCTCTCTCGCCACACTGAATGAATAATTTTTTAATGTATTAAAAATAAAATATGACTGACTGATTGAGAAAGTGAACAGCTTCCTGCAAAGAAAGTAAAATCACACTATGACACACTATCAAGTCATCAGTTAGTTAATTATATTTATATATTTTATAATTGAAGTGTGCAATTATCTGTGCATTGAGCCGGCGTATATTTGGTCTGTCTCAAGGGTCAGTAAATGTAAAATTTACTCTCTTGATAGATTAAAATTTACACAATTTTCATAGCATATAATATTTTTTATTCAATTATCAATCCATTTTAATTTCATTCTTATGAATAATAATGCACTTAAACACTTGCTTGAAGAATACCTTTCATAAAGACAAAAAATTAATTATTTTCTAACCATTTTGGAATTTATATTGAAACATTTATTATTGATATTTATAATTTAATGTCTGTAGTAATATATTGCAATAAACAACTGGAAAAAATTCGTAATATTTTATTTTCACAGTATGTCATATTAATTCCTGTCGTAATCTGTAATATTTTATGCATATTATTTGTATAGTATGTACGAAGTCAATCCGAACAGCAAAATGAACCGGGTTTGATAAATTTACTAGTTAATACCGTATAAAACCACATAAAAATTATGATTAGACCTCGTAAATATACCACGCCGCTTATGCCAAACAAAGAAACTGTCGACGTTCGGTAATTATTTAGTTTTTATGCCATTCGAATTGACTTCGTATATACTGTACAAAGTGATTTCGATGTTTCACATCTGCCAGGCGTCCTGTGACTGCTCAAATTTTTTTCATTATTCTATACTAATTTTTTTTCCATTTTGTCATTATTTGAATTTCAATTCGCTCATCCGATTATCCGCTCCTGTTATATATTTAATATTTCACTCATTTTCATTTTATTTGTTCTTCCATATATTTAAAAAACACTATTTCAAGTCCAAACTTGTAACATTCATATCTGTCATAATTGTTCAATAAATTATAGCGTTAAAAACTTCGATAAACTCAAAGAATCCGTTTCTTTTCCACAACTGCAAGTAAATAATATTCGTGGAATCTGGCAGCCGTCCATTCAAGACACCAAACTTCAGCTTATTTATTGGATAAGAAATGACATTTGTTGAATGTTATGATGTACAAAAAATATCTTTGAAAATTCTTGATTGAATGGTGTTAATCATCCCATAGCGTAGGAATTATTTCTAATCATTTGCTGATGATGCATACTTGGTTATCGAAACGCGCGTCGAGAGACAGCATTTTAGTTCTGGTGAAAAATAAGATTCATTTTACACCAGAGGTTCCAAATTCTACTTATCAAATCACACATTTTATAGGGAAAGTAAGCTCAAACATTTGCGAACCGTAAATGAAATATAAAAGGGTTTTCATTAGAGTTGTATTTTTTTTCTTTGGAAGTTTCTCATATTTTTTGTTTACTCGATGGAGAAGCAGAAAGATTTGAAAGCTTTTCCTCACAAACACTGATAAATGATAATATAGATAATACAATTAACATGCATAATCATTTAAAAATTACAGAATGTTCAGTAAAAAATGGCTGAGAACTCTGGTTGCGATATATGAAATTACTCTGAATTCCGTTATTCTAAAATACGCCAGAAATGCATTTATGCTTTATCTGCATATGGAGAGAATTTATTGTTTTCAGTGGAAATAGCTTTTTATGGCTCAAAACAAAGTAGTTAGTGGAAACGCGTTAAATGTAGTAACGCGAATTGATATCGACCGGAGTACCGGAGTTCTAAATTTACTGCTTTTTAAGTAATGGAAACTTACATTTAAAAAAACCCTCACCAGTTGAGTGTAACAAAGTCAACAAATAACTTTACATGTTTAAAGGTCGACTCAAGAGTTCGGAATTTGGTTATTCAAGAGATAGCGAAACTGTGTTGAAGCCATTTTTCGACTTTATCGATTGTGGTTTACAGGTTTTCATGTCTAGAATTTCGTCTACGACTGCGGAGAACTTTATCAAAGGTGATAAAGCAATTACCGACGTGTTCTGATTATTCTCAAAGTACGAGTGGATGAAACCAAAGTGTTAACACCTGGCTGCCTGAATTAAAGAGAAATTATTGCCTGGGGCAGACCTACCGATAAATTAGCAGTAGCGGGACATGCACTTAAAAGAGGTATCAGAGGTATCATCCAAGACTACATAGATATATCAGTAGATATATCAGAAATAAATAATTTCAACCGTGAGAAAGAAGAAATTAACATTGATAACATCTGACTACCTGTACTTAATTACTCATGTATCATGTCATTCAATTCAACCAGCAGAAACGAAACCACGAGCACCACCATTGGAATGAAACCGGAGAAGCAGACCAATACCTTAGTACCTGATAAAAGTACATTTAGTATACTTCGTCCGTTACCTTATCGCCATTGGTCATATTTAATGCAGTTGTAAACGAAACCTAAACAATGAAAATTGGTCAGAGCCACGTTTACCAATGATTGTTTGAAGTTTCAGACTTCCATTGTCTGAGATTGAAAAAAATAAAGTGGTGAAGTATCAGCGACACGGTAGCTGGAAGTCTACTAATGTTACTGAGGGAAAACAGACAATTTACTTACAAACATAATTGAAATTGACCAGACCATTCAAAAATGATCAGATGAAAGCAATCAATATGAAACAGAAATTTTTCCTTTAAGAATAAGAATTTAAATATTCGAGATTTTGTTCTACAAAGGCATATATTAAAGGAATGTGTTTCACTGATTTGTTATTCTACACGGTTGCCGAAAAAAATAGTGTCCACAACACATTTTTTGGACACACATATTTCGAGGGTTCACCTAGGGCGCATCTTGGAAGTCCTTGTTACGTAAATCATTATACCGAGCACATGTATAAACTAAATTCAACTTGTCAATCCATATGTCAAATATGTTTCGCTCCGTTGACTCTGTGATCTCGTGGTATTATCTATTCTTTCTATCATCCAACATATTTTGTTCCCCACATGAGTTCATCAATGAATTAAAGAATTCATCAATGAATTAAGTACAGTGGTAACTATTGAAGGTTTTTGCAGTACCTCAAACAAAACAAAAGTATGACTGCTCACGTGGTCAACATCTCTACTTATCAATATCTCTTTATGCATGGTCCTATACTGCTGGCAGTATAACTAAACTAAATTTGAAATGAATATTCGACCACAGCTGTTTCTCTGGACATTCAATCAAGACTTACAACTGTTTTTTATTATATCAAATGGTATGACCTACCGTGTCACTGATGGAGAAAATGAAGAATATTTCGAAACCTGGTTTGAGCTGGTCAACTAACAAGTAACATTAGTAACACTATTAATTTTAATAAAATTCTTCAACTATCAAATGAAATGGATGCAAATACTACATAAAAAAGTTGTATTTCGTAAAAACGAGATGTAAATGAAATGTGTCACAGACAATTAATTCTGGCCAATATTTCATGGGAAAGAAACAAATGTAAGACGGTTGTTAAACGGGAAAACTGTATTCTTTAGAATTTTGCATACATGGATAAATCAAAGAGAAGCGAATCGTATTCCTGCAAACAAAAAATAAAATGAACGAGAATAATAATACGTTTGTTGAAAATGTACGGAAACGGATCGGGACAAAATATCATTTAATTGATCGCCAATTCTCGTAGTTTGGCTAACATGATGTTTCATTAAAATTCCGATGAGACGTAATGTGTTTTATATAAATTTTGATTCGTTCATTTTATACTTTTGGTTTATTTCTCGGATGAGAAAAATTTCGATCTGAAATCATTTCAATTTTTTTTATAACTATAAATCGTCTCACAAGATTTTATTTCTTTAGGTAATAAATATAATACATTATACAGCTGCAAAGCCCCAGCTTCACAAAAATGAAAATGTATTTCATGGTCGTATTTTCGTATAGTATTAAATCTAGTTTGCCCTTAAACTCGCTTAATTCGTGAATTTTATATGCACCTTAACAAAAATCAAGTTTGAGTTTGCGAAAAGTGAAGCCTTCTACTTTGGCGGCTTAGAACCTTAACATGAGCATTTATGATCCTAACCTAGCTTTCTGTCTCCGATAAGAACACTTTTAACTCAAGATTGTACCTACAAATAACATATTTTATATACCTACAATCATGACAAGATATTTTTAAGGCTGTAAACTAAAGGTAATGATAAAATTACGACAAATTTACGAGAAAATTATAATTAGGTAGTTTCCCAAAGTGGAAATGTTACTTACCTACTCGTTAATTACGATGCTATATTGAATATAATAATTAATTATACATATTTATTTATATGAAAGTTTAGCCATTTGGAAAGTTTTACTGGCGAGATGTAGGTACTCAATCATTATATTAGTTTTCTGATTGATTCGGCCGTTACATGATGAAGATCCATTGTATTTTCAAAAACTACACCTCCCGATTGGATTTCCACAAACTTTATTTGAAAAAATATCATAACAATATGTTTCGCTAGCACAGTAGCTTTCTCAAGTGTATGAATACTTCAAATTATTCTTTCATTAATATTTATATACTACAGGTAACCATAATAATAATTTTTTCTCAGCTTTTGAGGAAACAAGTTCAATAATGGTGATCTATTCAAATCCAGTTGGTCATTCATTAGAATATTTGAATTTTTAAGTTTATTATTTTCATTGCTTCTAAATGATTCAGTTCCAAACCTTCATTTTCTATGTGCAAAATTTCGAACTCTTCATTTAAGATATGATTTCCTTCTAGAAGATGATTTGAATATGTTGAATTTGTTTTCTCATTTACATAGCTCGTACGATGTTCCTGGATTCGATTCCTGAATGTTCTGCCCGTTTGACCAATATATACCTTAGGGAACTTTCCACACTTTAATTTATATACTCCTGATTTCTCGAATTTGGATGTCTTGTTAGTTAAAATAATAATGTATTGGATATAGCCTCAGCTTGACTGGATTGATACTGAAAGTATATTTAAATTCGAGTCTACGGTAAGAGATAGACAGGAAGATAAATTCGGGCAAAGTGGACTATTTTGTAAACTGATAAATGATATAATCATCGAAAATTTTGACAATATATTTTTTGCTGTTTTTTATTAGCAGACAGTTGAAATGAAAAAAATCAACACATTATTTGGGTAATCTATCAGATCATAGTGTGAATGATCCTTGGCCTAAGTTGATGTAACAATTAACAGACCTAGTGTTAACGGTTTTGGTTGTTGTCTGTGCAATGAACTTCAAAGGTACACAATGTTTAACACAATTTGAATAAGGAAATCCCGTTAAAAGAGAGATACATAATTAAAATACACCTACTGTCGATTTTTCTTCACTTTTACCACAGTCCTCTGAAATAGTGGATGAGTTAGAAAATCTTCACTGGAATTATTTCAAGAAAAAGCTCATTGTTTTTTAGGACTGATGAGTTCCTAGAAACCCATTTCACACATTTATGATTTATTTTGCGACAGATTCACTTTTAATTATATAGGTTTTATACAATTTATGTATGACTTTCAAGTGATCATCTTCAAGAGGAAGATTAAATTAATCATACTTACAAAGTTATCCTTATTTATACCATAGATACCTGTTCTGGGTACCTACGTCTTGAATGTATTAAATGAATTTCACAATATTGCCTTATCTACTACTCTTAAATTATATAATGTGTCCTTATGTAATAGTCAGGTAAATCTAATAAATAAAATATTAATTTAACAAGCTATATAGTATACTATTATGTTATTAATAGTATTAATAGTTACTCCTAATATTATTATGTTTACTTATTTCTACACTCTCATAGGCATTTAGATGCCTGTTGTTGTTAACTTGTCTAACTAATCTTGATGAACTGAAGTCTATGGAATGTTTTTTGCAAAATATGATGGGCACTGCTGATTTTTCAGGTCTTCAATATTTTAAGTATGCTAAGTGTTCCTTATATCTTATTTACAAAGATTTTTTTGTCTTTCCATAATATTTTGCATCGCAGTCCTAACATTTAATTTCGTAAATTTCAGACTTTTCGGAATTCTCGACTTTGTCTTTTGGACTTCCTGAAAATATCTGTAGTGTATGACTTGTTGCAAAAACCACCTTCACACCTAGTTCCTCGAAAATCTTTCCAAAGTTCTTCATGTATTGGTATCATGGAAATGAGATATATTTATTTGGATTTTCTCCTTTTTAAAAGTCGAGATTTCGTTCAATCTTAGCCTAAACTTCTTCTTCCTTATTATGTCATCTACCACACCCCTGGAGAAACCGTTAGTGGCTGCTATTTTCTGTATTCTATGTTTTTCTTTTATGAACCTCTCATGTGTGGGAGGAAAAGTCAAAAGACGATGCACTAGAAAATTCAGCCCAGCGCGTTTGTGCTGTCCACAGTGATGTGAACTCACAGTTCACATCACAGTTACTTGCGTTTTGAATGAATAAAATTTGAACACGATTGCCAATTTTGATTTCAGTTTTCCTAAATGAGAAATCACTTGATAGGAATACAACTTCGTTGTAAGTTAAGCTTGTTAGAAATGACTACCAACCTTGAATCTGGAATATGTATTTTTCATTGATAACTACATGATTACTTCAATTATATCCCCCCCCACTTGTATATTAGACATCCGAAGTATATCGGAGGTATCCAAGTTTCGAATAACTATTTGCGAACGAACTTTCAGATATATTTAGTTCCTACGGAACGATATTGCATGTAGCACGACTTCCTTGTACCGTAACCGACAAGTAGAGCGACCTTGAGTAAAACTTACAGACGTTTTCCAAGATAGTTATACCACATACGATTATCTGAATTTATTTATCCCATCTTCACCACATACTATAGATAAAAACGTTTTTTTTTTCACTTTTGTTCCAACCAACTGCATGACTGCGGAGTATTTAGAGCCCGTACAGTTTGAACATGTATTAGCATTGCATTCAATAAAAGACTTTTTTGCACAGCTGGGTTCATTACTGTTCTCTTCATTTTTCATTTGATTCTCCACAAACTTATCTTCTGAAGAAATCAACCGGCTATAATATTTGACAAAGTTGACCGATTATCTTTGAATATATTCCTCAAGAAATGGATCTCTGGATCCATAGAATTTATATTTATTGATGCATTGATGTAACACATGGAATGAAAAGTCCCGGGTCTAAGAAAGAAAACGTGTTTTTTTCTTCAAAATTGGCTTTGTTCATCAACGTAATCTCCATCAAAAGCCACACAATCGTTCCAGCGCCGCTATAACATTTCAATAACACATTTGTAGAACGATTTATCTTTTGCCTAAAAATAGGACTCAATTTCAGTAATAACCTCTTCATTCGAGCGAAATTTCTTACCGGTAAACATATTTTTGAGGTCAGCGAATAGCCAGTGGTCGCTGGGAGCCAAATCTGCCAAATACGGTGGATGTGGGAGCAACTCGAAGTTCAATTAATATAGTTTTGCCATTATTTCGATTGACTTATGACACAGTGCTTGTCTTGATGAAACATTTTTTTTTCTTTGCCATATGCGGTCGTTTCTTTGCAATTTCCAATAACGCTATATAATATTTACTGTTGATGGTATTCCCCTTCTCGAAATAGTCGATGAATATTACACCACACACATCCCAAAATATCGAGAGCGTAACCTTTCCAGCCGATTGTTTGCTTTCGGGCGCTTTGGACGAGGTTCACCACTTGATCTCCACACAAATGATGACCGTTTTGATTCCGGAGTGAAGTGATGGATCTTTGTTTCATCCATTGTCACATATCGATGCAATAATTCCGGTTTGTTATGTTTAAACATGACCAACCACTGTTCAGAATCATCCAGACTTTCTTGTTTCTGGTCAACAATGAGTTAGCGTGGCACCCACTTTGAGCAGTGCTTCATCATAGTCAAATGACCATGAAATATAAAGGAAACGCGTTCTTTTGATATCTTCACCATGTAACCTAACTCACGCAACTTTTCTTTTCGATCATTGAATACGATTTTGTGAGTTTTTTGTTTTCTGGTGTTACTGCCACATTTGAACGTCCACATTGTTCTACATTATCGGTGACTGTGCGTTATCTACAGTCAACAGTGATCTAAATAAGGAAAGGAATCGTATTTCGTGTAAAAAAAATTATTTGTAAATTGCAAAGCGCTTTCGGCTGTTACGCCATCATCAGTGCGATACCTGCAAGTAAGTAATATTCAATGATATTCATTTTAATTTTAGA
>WOGP01001437.1:0-19095 GCA_015342065.1 Leptinotarsa undecemlineata | reverse complement strand
TTATTTTTTGAATTACTAATTGTCTCATGGTTCATAGAAATCAATTTAATGCTACCATAGATGATTTATATCATCGAGCTGACACAATGTGAAGAAATAAAACATGTATAAATTGCAATAAAACATTTTTTCAGATCTATCATCAGAAAGTGTTTGGAGTAACGACTAATTGTGACTACAATAGAAATTCACACAAAATGTAGAATAAAATAAATATCAATTTGTCATCATGACGTAAAAATTGTCAGTATACAATATCTAAAGATGAAAAAAAAACTAGTTATATGGAATTAAAAACGATTATTCATAGCGAAATCTTGGGTCCAGGATACATATTAAGTAATATTCCTTAAATATTCACGTCAAGATGTCATGTACGTTTCAGTTTTTATTTTGAATATTTAGTGTACAAATTGAAAGAGAAAAACTGTGTATCTAAAAGGAACCTGCGTGGATAACTGTTGATTTTTCAAATTTTTCTTATTACTGACAAATTGAAACTCGAAATGAGGGTTTTTCCACATGATTTTTTTCCGAACTATATTCGATTTTGAAGCTGTTCTTAAATTATTTTTGTCGTGTGAATGTCATATTCTTTTAAACTGGATTGCTTGTTTATTTTGTGAATTGAGAAATAAGTAACTAAAATAATAAATTCAGAGATGCGAATAATATGACATACTTTTTTTCAGAAATAGTTTCAGTCACTTGGTGTCAAATATATATTATTTCTCACAAAAATTTCAACTCATTTTTTAAGGTTATGATTTATACATTTGAATTTAGAAAACAAATAAAAAAGATTATCCTTTTTTTTTGGTCATTTTGAGTGAAGTGTTTGTAGAACTCCATAAAACACAAATATTTGGTGTTCACATATATTGCAAGATCAGGAAAAGTGTCAAACTAGTAAGACAAAAAGAACCTTCAGTTTGGAATCAGCAATCTCTAAAATATAACGGAATGGCCATGTAGTTCACCGTGATTTTTTGTATTTCTAACCACAAAGTTGACAAATAATTCATTACAATACTAGTAATTTTTCATCAAAGGTTTATTTGCGCTCCTATGCGCTAATTATGCTAAGAGGCATAATGGATGTTGACTGTTTTTTCATAATATTCCTGACTATTTGTTCACTATCTCACTTTTCTCAACGTTTCACCTCAAGGTTTTAATCAACCAATAAATCAACCGGTTGTATTTGCAAAACGTTGAAAATCTCTTGTTTGTCTTATCATTTATCTTAGCATTTTCCTTTATTCAATGATGATATATATCAGAATATTGTACGTTCATTGACAATTTTGAATACAATTCTCAAACTCCTCTGAGAAATCAATAATAATTATATTCTGTGAAGTTTCTGATTGAGAACATCATCAATAGTCTCCATCGCCGACCCCTGATTTTCATTTCAATTCATCGCCAATAATTACGATCCCGCATATTCATGAGAAAAATGTTAACAATAGAAAAACAATAAAAAATATTATTTTTTAATTCTTCTCATAAATATTTAGAACATTATTCTTTGTGGTCGTAAGTGTAGAATGGTAGGTCAGGGAACTTTTATCAATGTTATTTTTATCATTCATGTGTAGTATGTGCACGCATTTTTTCAGCGCAGCGGTTCTCAAACCTTACATATTGATATATGAAAATATACGTGGTGAAGTGAAGCTTCGTTTTAGTTATTTATGAGCTGCACTCAAATGTAATGGTTTTGAAGTGTGTTTTTCACAAATAAAACTATTTTGGTACAATATAAATACTGTTGATAGTTGACAATTATTATCTTCAAAATCAATTTGAATATTGAATTCACGTAAAACCATACGAATATTGTCTCATTTGTATGAGGAACATAAAGTAACGCTCCCAAAATGAACCTTTGTGGAATTTTTGTATTACTGTTAATTTGATTTCAATGAATTATGACTTTTGCCATTATCGTTTCAAATCATTCATTTTAAAAATAAATGCTCTCAAATTCTTTGGAAAAATGTATAGGTATTATCATAGAGTTAGATAGATAACCAATAGATACCAAACTTCTGTACGAGGGTGGTAACAGAAGTACGCGACTCAACAAAGAAAACACAAAAATTTTGAAAGAAAATGTATTTACTTTTCCACATAATCCATTTCCTAGCTGCTCTATAGACTTTTCCCAGTGACGTTCAATATGTTCGTTTTTATAATAACAATTGTCGTGCTCTTCAAAATAGCCTTTAACTGCTTCTTCATTATTGAAAAATCTTTTACCATTATGCCATTTTTTCGAATTTAGAAACAGAAAATAATCCGAGGAAGCTGAATCTGGCGAATAGGGTGCATCAGGTAGCTATTCAAACTTCAGTTCGTTACACAAAATGAATGGGCATACTTGGAACCTGGCTGTATATCAAATTATCTAAAAGCACTATTCGTTCCGGTCAGTCTCAAATTACCTACACTGTAGGTTAATGTACGGACACCTATCAGAAAACAACTACTCCCCTGGCTAATACCACGAAGGCCGTTGGATTATATCCGACATGTGTCATTGCAGGATTCTTCCCTGAAGTTATTCCTGCATATGCTGTTGGAGTTACAACTGCCGGAATCGATTTTCAATTATTGGAACACGCTTGCAGATCAGTTTCGGGCTCTTTGGCCACTCGTCAGTGCAAGGTAGTATCTATCATCAACATAAACTGATGATTTCCGATAATTGAAAATCGAATTCCTTTCAGAGTATTACTGTTGTATGCAGAAGCGAAAGACAAACAACATGTTTGTCAACGCCCTATCTGCCCGTGAACGAGGTAACCAAACGCATATCCAAAATTTGCCCAAATCGTCATGTATCCCCAGTGCCTACTAAGTCTTTTACCCGCGTACTTTCAGTCAAAATCAGTCATTACCGCTTTGTGGATTTTTTTTCCTGGAGTCGTCACCTCATTTGATCGACTACTGCGAAGCTCTTCTTGGTAGCTCGTACGGCCTCGTTCAAACTCTGCCACCCAATATATTAGTGTAGTAAACAAAAAAGTAGACTTACCTAGAGTAGAATTCACTTCAGATTTTCTATTGGTTGGGCTAAGGCCTTTCAAATAAAAGTATTGTACTACATAACGATGACTAGTTTTCTCTATTTTCACAAATTCATCGAAAACGTTCGTTATTGATGGCTGCCAACGAAATAATAAACAACGCAGCGTCTTCAAACTTGAAACATATGCTTTATCGACAGTGTACTTTCTAATACAGTGATATTTTTCAAAGAAATACCGCCATCTCTAGGTCAGGCAGAGTACTTCTGCGACCACCTCTTAGTTCATTACTTTTGTATTTTATTTCTAAGCAGTCCATTGTTTTTTGTTATAAATAATTTATAAAATCAATAATCACACGAGAAGAGGTGAATCAATCCCTTAAAAAAATTATATTGCAAAGTTATGTAAGTTCCTTCAACATTGAAAGGAAATATTGAGGTTACTCATCTCAATTTTTTTGCGAATGGGGTATCCATCATTAACATTTTAAATATAATATATTCCATTATAATACCGGTGAATCATTGATAGCTCAAAAGGTGTCACGTTCACCTCTCTGCATCCATGCACACCCAGTATAGATTAATTACCATAATCATCATTCGCTATCTGCGTATCAGTAATCCTATATTTTTAGGTCACCGTTCTAAGACAAAAACAAAAGCAAAGCGCAAATTAAAATTTTTTAATGGTCATTACACTCTCGCACGGGGAAGGAGGGATTTATATAAAGTTTATATAATCGCCATATTTAACAACGCTAGGTCAATCTTGATAGAGCAAATCGCCTGGCAATTTCAAAGGAAAAAGAAGAAAAGAAATAACTACTAGCATAACTCATTTCAGTGCCGAACGATTTTGACCTCTTCGATATAGGCAGGAAGCGGCAGAATTGTTCGCAGGCTACTTAATAAGAAAATAAGAAACGTTACCTGTATTTACCGAGGTGGATGCATAGGCTTCCTATAATAATTCTTCCATTTTTGTATATTGGATATTACGGGCGCGACGATAATTAAAAAATTTTCCCGCATCATATGAGCGAAAGATTAAGCGGATGAACATTAATGAACAAGTTTAAGATAAATTGAAGAGCGTGAAGAATGACAAAGATTTGACTGATTATAATGAAGAAAATTGCGATATTTGTTGATTAGCTTCATTAATTTAATCCTTCTTGAGGAAAAAGTTATGCACATTAGAAAGATCAGTTAGCTTGATAAATTAATTATGGGTTATTTATATCGATGCAATGATTTTTTCTTACTAAATTTGAACAATTCCTTTGGCCACAGTGAATCTATAAAACAAAACTCCCAACACATCAACCAGAGTATAAATACTTTTAGGATTCACTTTTTGCTACTGTATTGAAATGATTCTTGAAGAAGTTATCAAAAATTCTGTTCAAACCATTGTTATGATCGACGTATGAATTTAAAAAAATTGAAAAGGTTCAAATGTGCTGAAAGGATTTTGAAATCTTTTTTTTTTCAAAATAGACTCAAAAGCAATCTTATTTCAAATTTTCTAAAACCCATTACCACATATTCCTTCCTAAATAGTAAAGGAAGTTAAAAAATTATCATTATTTTTATTTTTTCCAATGAAACATAGATATTTCATTTTGTACTGCCTATACTCGAAGATAAACAACAATTTCTTTGGCTGTAATAAACAAACACATCCAAACTTTCCGAAAAGTTTTCTCATATGCGATAATCAAGTTTAAAGATCAATTTTCGGCCTCGAAAAATATCTGCCTGTAGCCTATTCTTAAAAAATAATTAAAGCCAATGAGTTTTATCCAGGAAAATTACAAAAACATGCGAAGGTATTCAGCAAACTGAAAGTTCAGTGAAAAAGATGGGAAATAAGAACAGAGGTAGAAAGGAAAGTGAAGTACTGAAAATGCACAATGTTGAATTTAGAACCACATATGAAATTGCAACTAAATAATACTACTAAATAAATGGTGAAATACACAGAAGATTGACGAAAGAGAAGAAAAAATAAATTTAGAATTTATATAAAATTAAACAATAACGGTATTAAAACCATAGTGAATAAATTGATTTTTCATGTACATTAACTGATATATTACTGGAGTTTTCTCCTAACACCAAACTGTTATTTTAACACCTCAGCACGTGTTTCAATCACCGAGTGATCAAGAATAATATTAGTTCAATCTTCTTGAAGATGATCACTTGGTCATTGAAACACGTGACCAGGTATTAAACATAACGGTTTGGTGTTTGGATTAAACTCCGGTAATATTCATTACTAAACCAAAGGTTCGAAACAGTACATTGAAATTACATTAATTGGGGTATTTGTGATGCACTGTTTGGAACCTTTGGTATAGTAATGAATATTACTGGAGTTTTTTTCCAACACTAAACCGTTATTTTAATACCTCGACACGTGTTTCGATCACCAAGTGATCATCTTCAAGGAGAAGATCAAACTTTCATGACCCCAGTAATATTAATTGGGTATGTCACTTGTTCCTGTATGAAAGATTATTTGATATAGGGGAGATGATCTGATAATTTCTAAGTAGTAGATCTACCAATAGTATCTTTGGAGGGGCCTCATACAAAAATTTAGTAGCAATGTTTTGTATGAAATAATATTTTATATCCAAGACCAACAAGGGATGCCAAGCGTTCAAACAAAAAATATTAATACAGAAACTCGCTTGTAATTAATAGCATTTAGTAAGAAATATTCTTTTAAAATATCGTCAACGAGACATTCATTTGAATAATGCATGTCTTAAAAAGGAAAAATGCCTTTTAACTCGATCGTTATAAGGATCTGATTATTTAAAAAAGTTTCAATAACCTGGTGATTGTCTGTACACCTACTATCGAGGCACACCTTATACCTCTGTCGATGACCGCATATAATTATACTTACCGGGTAGAACATCTGATGGTTGTTGGTTTGAATTTTTTTCATATACAGTACAACCGATCCCACAAACTTTTCATGTTTTTGTTTTTTTATCACTTCTTGACTCCTATGAGAGAGTTAAATTTGCTACTTGGAATCCGGCTTACTTTTATTTCTTCGAGGTTATCGATATACTTACAATGCAGCCTTAAGTGCGTCTCTCCTCGAATATTTAGTGACACCCATTCCAACATTTGGGCTCCCTGTACTAGATTGTACAGCCTCAGCTAGATGTTTATAGTACTCTTCTGGGCAGCTTGAATTGAAACCAGACCTATAACAAAGCATTCTTGATACAACACTCATAACTTGGGTTATCAATGAATTGGCCGCCTTTTGTCATATCACGTGAAACATGACGAGCTGTCTCTGTCATTTGTTGCGTTTCTGTAACTACGCCCTCAGTCTGTAGTGTTCATTGACCACTGCTTGAATCGAAATCTAAATCTGGTGAAAGACAGGCAGGTTGCCCATCAAATTTGTAACGGTGAATTTCTTAAGAATATATAAAGAGGTCTGCCCAAAAATAATTAAAAGATCTACAACTTTTTAGCGATGATCTAAAACCTTCCCTGGAGTCCTTATGGAAGAGGGGTTACCAGTAAAACTAATTGCTTCACTTTCCATGGATTCGAGAAGTTTTAAAACAAAGCCAAAGCTATTGCTTATTTCATGATTTTCCAAAATTTATTCAAAATATTTTTAATGTTAGTTGTCACTGATGAAAGTCGTGTCGTACAGACAAAAAGGTGAAATATGTAGTACTCAGTGGAGGAAAGATTTGAAAGGAGATTAAAAATAAGGAACATTGAATTCAATAGTACCTGAATATGAAGGCTATTTTCGGGGGTTTCTGGCCGTGGTCTCCAGGTTTTTATGCCTGTTGTTTCGTCTACTGTTGCGGTAGGCATTTTCAAAAGCGATGTAGTAAGGGTCGCAATACCCGAGCCTGTACTCTGGTTCTTGTTCCTGTTGTATCCAACGCAGTTATTGTGTTTGATGGCGCCAAACGTGTGAACAATATTTCAGAAAATGGTAATCATGAAGATCAGAAAACCCTACATTGGCCATTGGCCAAAATTTTGGGAGAGTCTACTTAGTAACTTCAGCCCATGTGAAGATGATATTAATTTACTTCCTACACAATAATTTTCGGAAATTACGTGAGTTAGAACAATAGTGCGCAATATGATTTGATAATATTTCATAATGATCTCATTGTAAGTATCTCAACTTCTTCAGGAGACTGTACCGGCTCAAACTGAAAAAAAATACCGTAAATTGTTTTGATTTCGTCAACCAATATTCCTCACTAGAGTTTATTGATTTCTTCATCTATTCTTATCTTCAAATGAAATGAATGAATATTGTGTTTCGATGAACTAACCTTCCTCCACTTGTGAAAATGCTTACCCCTAAATAATTTTGCAATTCAAGGTGAATTTATATTTTCGAAAAAAGAGTCTAAAAAAAGATCATTGTTCAGTAGAAAATCAAGTTTGAATCATTTTGTGTTAGAAAAGCTTACATTTCATAGTAGAATTGTGGAGTGGTAATTTTGTGATGAAAAATCTATACTATTCGGTTAGAAAACCGAAAAATATCGCTGTCGTTTTCAACCTGTAATTATCAGACACAGAAACGTTTTTATATCAAAATAATCATCTAAAAATAAATTATTTATGTAATTAAAGCTAAATAGCACGTTACCTTCTACTAGTAACAACAGAGCAACAATTTATTGACAATCTCGGCAGAAAAAGCCACAATGCTGAAACAATATCTCTGTTATAATGAACCTAGCCTGCATTCTTTTTATTTTTTATTCTGTACCAGATTAAAGGCTATTTTTAAAACTGCAAGCAACATTTTCAAAGTTGAGTTAGGTTATGGTTTTACAGTCGACCGCATTTAGACTGTACGTCGTACATACAAGTCATCGCCAGTGTTCAGCTGGTCGAACACAGGTTAATATACTTTGAAAAAGCAAGTCGTTTAAAATAAATAAAAATAATAAAAACGGTATGGTTGTTTTGCTTGCGATGTAGAGGGCGTTCTGTTCTATAAGATGTGTATGCATTCGCTTGATATATTGCAGGGGAATTAATCTTTTTTTCATTGTCCTTTTTGGAATTGTCGTTATGGGATATTTGAATTCCGTTCCTGACGAGTAGGTGGGCAGTCGTTTCCAATGAATTATTGTGGTAGGACAAAATGCTATTATTCTTCTTGATCGTCGTGCATTTTTTAAATTCCCGTTTACATCTGCAATGTATCAAAAAATAACATTCGTCTCTTACTAACATTTGAACAAATATATCGTTACATAATGGTTGGAAATACAGGTTGTTTTCATAAATACAATGATTTTCTGTTCTTATGAGAATTTTCAATGAACTCCTTTCATGTTTCAGACAGAAGTTGCTGAACTTTTCAGTTCATTAGTAATTGTTACAGAAGATACAATTGTGAAAGAAAGCCATTTTTGTAGAGAAAATAGGAGTTCCTTATCGACCTTACTGGGATTTTCACCTTCCATTGTCTCAAAAAAAATTCAAACTGTAATGGAAAACTTTCAGGAGTACAAATTGTAAGTTTGGTTAAAAAGAAAATCGGCACAACTGCTGATTTTAAGAAGCGGTAATGATGTCATCTAATTCTCCATTAAACAAGAAATAACACCTAATATTTGATTTTTTTGTTGGTTATGGGAAATATGGTCAAGAGATTTGATTTCATATTATGCACAATTATATTTCTGATGAAAATATTGACGATAAATTTAAGAAAAAGTACTTTTTAGAAAAATTTAAGAAAAAAAACCTTCTCTTTTTAGTTTCATTCATTCATTAATATAGTGTAGTAAATTGTCAGATATCTCTTTCAGATGCAAATGAAAGGGATGAATCCTCTGAAAACAACTACTATTTGTACGGGTATTGAAGTACAGAGAATTATTTTTCCCTTTTAAGTTTGTACGAAGTGGTTCAAATGACAAGGTACTAATAAATAGCCTATTATAGAGGTGAATTAGAAATTAGCCCTTCCCAAACCTGTATGACTTTTTACATTACAATTATGTATTTTTTCAGTTTATGAAAGATGCAAATTATCAAAAAATGGCAACAAAAAACCTGTTTGTGAATTGAATACCCCAAAAGATTGAAAAATGTGAATTAAAATTGATAACTTCATACACGCGTAGAAATTTACTGGAAAAATTTACTTATTTCATCGATATATGCAAAGGAGTTTTTTCTTGACTGAAGAACTACAAAATTTTCATTGATATACATCAAGTTTAATTATTTTATTGAGAAGGCAGTATTTCGTATATTGATGCACAAAAATTGAAGGTTGAACATTCAAATTCTATTCAATTCATTCCAACTTCTTTGTGGAAAAAAGTTTTTGGCTTACTACTCCATCCTTTCAGTTTAAACAAAATTCCTTTGGCTGGGACTTAATCAAATAAGCGAATGAATGTCATTACGACGTCATCGAGGACATGAGTAAATCAAACTAATTCCGTGGCATAACATCGTAATTTTATGAATAAATTGTGTATTTTTTCTTATAATATTATCCAGATTTATACTGAGGAACCCTGAGGTAAGTGTATTAAGCCGAAACATCGGTTGTATACCAGTGAGGATGACAGTGTTCCATATAAGTGAAATTTTACTTGTTTCATTTATTATATTGTGTAGAAATCCTGTGAATGATATCTGATTCGCATTCATTGCGAATGTTTGGAATACAAACGGAATAGAGAAAAGTGTTTTTCGTATAATTCAGCGTTCATATGAAAGTATTTATTTCGAGAGGGCTTTTTCTTTCAGTTTGTGTCTGAAAGTCACTTCTTTGCATGATCTACACGTCTTCGTATAGGGTTTATTTTTAACGTGTTAGGAATCACACGTTGAAAGGTAAGACCTCGTTAGTCCTTAGCTGGCACAAGTTTCTCAACTTCTGAGAGTTGTCGTTCGTATGGGGGCGACAGCTGATTAACGGAAAAACAGATTTTAAACAGATTTTTTCAGATTTTTTTTAAACAGACATTGATTGCTTCCCTCCTTTCTTCGGAAGATTCCCACATTTTTTGTATCCAGATGGGGTAGTAGAAGGCCGAAAACTTTCTTTACCAAAAATCAATCACTCCCCAAAATATAACCCTTTTAATTTATTCAATAACCATATTTTCAAATGAATGGTAATCGGAATAACTGTTAAAATGTATGTTATCAGCGTTGTAAAATTGGAAAAATTGTATGGAAAGTAGGATTCTTGACAAACCATAGATTTTTCGGTTAGTTTAAATAAATGGGTCTAATTTCAAATGGTCCAATTAAGAAAGTCTCAATGACCCATCCTACTCATAAACGTGAAAGCGGATCTCAAACGTATCGAACCAATATACCCGGAGATAACAAGAAAATAAAAACCACCTTGACAAATTAATAATGAAAATAAATAAAATGCAATGTACGAAACGTTCTTGAAAAATCCAGACTTAAAAATAAACACATTCAAGTATAGTAATGGCAACAAACCCGCGATGGCCTTGTGTATAAAAAGCGCGTATTCACAACTGATTCGATGTATGAAACTGCAAGTAATAAAATTATCATGCGTCAAGGAAATTTAAGTCGGGACCTATAACGTCAATATTAAGATTTCTGTTAATAACTGTCAAAAGGAACTAGCGAAATCTCTCTTCGAGTATTTTGCTATTTCGGTATCATCAGTACTTAGATAGAATAGAACTACTTATTTATGAGATGAAAGTATAGAAAAAAATATTTTTAGTTTGCTTTCCTGAACTTTTCAACATACGGGTAAAGTGTAAACACCTAATATGCACATATGTAAAAAAATTATTGGCTTTGCTTCTAATGTACCTACCTATATTTAATTATCGGATTTTGCTCGAAAACTTGACGGTGTACTCGTGCAATATTGCTCTCAACAGAAAATCAACAGATGAAAAATAATTTAAATCAGAGTAAAAATGTCTGAACACTGAATTGTGATGATGTTAAAAAAATGCCTGGGTTTTAGAAAAAGTTTCCATAATTCTTCAGTCTCTTGAAAACCCCTCACTGGGGTTTTCAATAATAATAATAAATAGTCTTTATCTTGGCGGAGTTTAGCTTACGCTATGTGAAAAGGTTCCACTGAAGATTATTGCGACAAGGTACAGAAAACTTTTTTCGTTTGAAAAATAGATATTTTTCAGAAAAATTTTATATAATAGTTGGTTTTCATATGTGCTAAATCATGACCAATATTTATATGGGATATTTCAACCCAAGTAGACTGTTTGCAGCAGAAAAAGTGGCTTCAATGTGTGGTACAAAGAAAAGTTTTGTGTCGAAGGTAACACCTAGATCGGTGAATGTGAGATGCCATTGAAGTGGAATATCGTTTATTAAATATTGATATGAAAATGGACGATTTTTCAATGTTAACGTCATTACATTACATTTACTCACGTTTAAAGGAAGATTGTTTCGAAAACAACATTGCTCAACAGGTTTCAAATTGAGAGAGAGAGTTGAAGACAGTCCTCGATGCCATTGATCTCACAATATAATTTCAGGTCATCCGCGTATATCAAACAGTTGATGTCAATGACCTCAACTCGTCGTTTATGAAGACATTAAAGAGAAGTGGACCTAGGTTGCTTCCTTGTGGAACACCCGAGGTAGTTGCATATTCCAGAGTTTTGAGGCCATTGAATATAACATACTGATGCCTGTGAGTGAAGTATGATATGAAAAGTTAGATCAGGATCAGAAAAAAGCCGTACTTGTACAATTCGATAGCAGTAATCCGTGATCAAGTTTCAATCGTTTCAGAAATATATTTGGTAACATTGAAATGGTTGGTGATGGTCGAGCGACCTTTCATAAAACCATGTTGAAGTGGTGTAATTTGATTGCTCAAATCACGATATAACCTGCTATAGATAAGAATTTCGAAGTTGCATATTATTGATATGGGTCTATAATTACCGAAATCAAACTTGTTCTGTTTTTTATAAATTGGCCGAACTTTAGAAAATTTTTATAGATCTGGAATGGTACTAGTTTTGATGCAGATATTTATTATTATTGTCAATGGACGAGCCATTGACAATATTATCTTATGGATAAGGCTAGACACATCTTTGTTCTGTATAAAAATTTCTTCGACAAGTAGTTGACATCTTAGGAGCTAAGATCCTGATCTTAGCTAACGGGGAACAGAAATCTTACGCGATGATAGCCAAAGTTTTGTCAGAAAACAGAAACGTACCTCAAAAATATCTGAGACTCGACGTACTTCTCTTGACCAGTTTCTACAGCTTGATTCTTATCTCAAACAATAGGAAATCAAATCACCTGATCATCAGCAAAAAAAATCGAAAAAAAAAAGTAAAAGGGTATAACCCTTGAATCTTTTTTGATACCTCTGAAGAAAAAATAGTAATGGATGTAAATGATAGTAATTGGATGATATCACTATAGAAATATTTGAAGAAGTGAGTTTAGAATAATCAAATACATTTAAAAATTGTGAGAAATTGAAAAACATAAAGATAATACATAAATAGTTTCATTTTGTCGACTCAGAGGTCAAGATATCAACTTTACCAATGATATTGAGAAATCTGCTACGAATTATATCGATATTCAATTTTTGGAGAAATAGCTTCTTCGAGCTCCAAATGAAAACTAATTGATTCTCAACCACCTCAACTATATTGATCGGGTTACTCAATTATTAACCAACCATTAATTTGAATTCATCCATACCCTGTTAGCAAATCAAATTATCAAATATTCATTAATCTAATTAAAGTGACATTTGTCGCCATATAAACAAACAAAAAGCGAGTGGAAATAAAGACATAAATATTCTACAAAACGCAAGAAATTAAGAATGTACTAATTGAATGGCTTTAATTCGTTCTATAGAATAGAAATTGTCATATTAAGAAACTGGGCATTGTATAAATCCTACTTCACGAGTGAACACGTCTTTGTCCAACATGTAACGAAGCAATAAAAAGAAAGAGACGGATACTCATTGACATATGTTATAACATGTACCACTGGAGTGCCAGTTATTGCCTTTATAAATTTCTAGACGCTGCGAAAAAAGAAGTCGAAGCATTTTAATGACATCCATGAGGATGTATCGAGTAAAAATCGCAATTAGATAAAAATGTCTACTATAATAAGCCACCAAGTTCTCAGATATGGTATGTTTACGAAAGATGACTTTTTACTTCAGATTCCTTTTTCGTATGTGAATCAAATTATACCGAGTTAATTGTGCTCTGTTTCTTATAAATCCTCATTTTTATTTTCCAGAAACAAAAATTATGACTTCTTCTTATGGCATATTAGGTAAAATATTTTCAACGAATACAATTCGAGTTCTCAGCACAGATTTTTTAATTTTTTTCTTTGCTCAAAATTGGTCAAAAATTTTTAGTTGAAAAGCAAGCTCAGCACGTTTTATATCACGGTTCTTCTGTAATTTTGAGTTTTCTTTAACTTTTGCAATCACAAAATTGTTCAGATCCTGTTTCAGTACATGACATGTTTTTGTTCAAATTAAGCTACTGTCGAAGCAACAACAAAGAAAGCCGTCAAAAGTTATATCTCAATATGAAGTCTATGTTTATGTCTGGACCACTAGAATGTTGTTTGAAACTTTGACCTTAAATTGTTTTTCGTCGCGTTCAAAGATTTCCCTCGTGTTCTCTTGAATATTATATAATGTGCAAACCTTAAAATTGGCATCTTGTTTATAAACAACATAAATTGACGTTTTTCGAAAATCTTTATTTAATAAAACTGTTGAACTTTATTCTATAAGTATTATTTGATTGATGTTCAGATTTCCTGCTTGATGCTTAGACTGAAATCACACTTTTAGAGAAAATGTATATGAAATAAACTGATATTTTTGGTCATAAAAAATCAGTCACTGATCTGTTTTTCCGTTAATCAGCTGTCGCCCCCATACGAACGACAACTCTCAGAAGTTGAGAAACTAAGGACTAACGAAGTCTTACCTTTTGACGTGTGATTCCTAACACTGATATTCTACTTTTTTTTACGGTCACTATCCTACATTTTAAGTATGAACTATGACGTAGCGATAAATAATGAATCCACACATTATAATTTAGGTAAAATTTTCAACCATTTCTTGTCTTCGGGCTGCAGAAAATTTTCTGGTTTTCAATCCACTGTTGATCACCATATTTTTCCCAATCATATGTGATGCTACCAGTCAAATACTCAGACTCAAAAATATAATTCAATAACTTCAGTAACAAGTAAAGTCCAAGCTGGTCTTCTGAATATCAATTCGAAGCATATCTACCCCAATGTACATGCACATCCACATCTGAACCAATCATTCATTCATTCATGTATTAGAGTAATAGATGAAGAAATAATTTTTCTAGTTAAATTAAAGATCATGTTCTGAATCGAAGCAGCATTTTCATCTTGTGAAGCAATACTAGTTGTTTGAAAAAAAAAAGATTTCGACTCTGTATTATCTTGACAGAGATTGTTATCAAGGAAAGTCACAAATTCCAACAGTAACAGAGTAACAGAGTTTTGAAAATTTTCATAGTGAAAATCTCACAAATAAAATCTTACAGTAAAATGTATCAGTGAGCTTTGAAAGAACTGATTTTCATCAACCTCCGATAACAGTAGAGATAGCACTGCATTTGGCTTCTTACAGTCCTTCTTACAGGTCACTGTCATTTGAATCATCATATGCAGAGTCTCGGACTGTCGGAAGACAGTGTGTGTCGACTCTATTTGGAAGCAGAGCACATACCTTATGCCTGCCCCTCTGGGGACCGAATCAGGTTTTTAGAGCTCGGCAGAGCCGTACTCTGACCATCTGACCTGAAAGACCACTCACCATACAAACTAATCGGCTTCGTTGAGAAGCTGGATTTATTTGGTCGAGTGTGAGTAGGTGTGAGCCACAATAAACCCTTGCGTATTGCAGTGGATGGTCGAATAGACCCATCTCACTTTGGACCTAACCTAACCTAACTGCATTTGGCTTATGGATATGTTAACGTAATATACCATTCAACAGTAAGTTTACAAAACTTCCAACTTCTCTAATTCCACCAGAATTATAACCATAATTCCTTCTAACGATATGAAGCTCAAGAAGAGCGTTTGTTCGTATCGTTAACTTTGTGGCTTTGAGAAAATCGGCTAGTACTATACTTTTGTTGTATTTACTTCAAAGTTTAGACAGGCTTTTTCCTCTACTTCAAGGCTATAATTATCATTAGCACATTAGAACATTAACACCGTCATATTATTTCAGTTCTCTACAACTGAAATTTAATACTTATCTATCGTCACGTCACAGAAAAATATTGTTATTATTAGAATTGCCGAAAAAGCTGACGTTTTCATCGCTCCCTTATCTTCGCTTCTTGACCATGAACGTCATCAATACGTTTCATATTATTGTTTCCTAAGCGCCAGAGAGCAAATAGCTTGTTTATTGATATTATGATATTTTTCTCTAGTTTTTACAAAAATAAACCTATTGCAGAAAAGAACATAATTTTCGATGAAAATGCTTATTTATTCATTTCTATTTACTCAAGATACTTCACCGTAAAGTTGTGGAAAGTAACCTAATAATCTGTTCTTCGTCATTGATTGTTTATTGCGACTATATCAAAATCTTTTGAAATCCATCTTTCCTTCAGCCAGCTGTCTCTCCTCTACGAACTACAACCCTAGAATTCCAAACTTGTGCAAGGTAAGGATTACCGTTTCATGAACTACACATAACGATTTGATCTCTAAAAATTTTATTTGAATAATTTATCACATGTTTCGCTAACACAGTAGCTTTATCAACAGTGATTCAAATCACTGTTAATAAAGCTACACTGTTAGCAAACATGCCGTGATATAGTTTTCAAATAAAGTTTGTGGAGATAATCGTGAGGTATAGTTTATGAAATTGCTATGGATCTTCATCAAGTAACGGCCGAATCAATCAAAAAATTGAGGATTAACGAGCTAAGACAACGTGCGATTCCTAGTATGGATCCCACCAGAATACTAACCATAACCTCTTCATATATCAAGAGCTCAAGAACAGCAAAATTCACTGCAGAATTGACACGTTAGTTGGTATAAGTTAGTGGTGGTTTCAATATCGTCTAGTACTTTCCTTACAGCATTGATAGCACTTTCGTCTATTTCAATACCACAAGGAACACAAACCCCTGTAATATGATTTTGGTTTTTCGCCTCTCAAATCAAACACTTACGCCTCTATAAAATTTGTGAAATATAGTTGTTTTTTTTTTAATTTTTGGCGACCATACTCCTTAACTTAAGGAATAACAACTTCTGCATCAATTTGTCTTCCTAGCTCTTGAGTTTTCGAAGGATTGATAGTCACATATACAAACAGATCCCCTGGCAAACTTTTTTCGAGAAATAGAGTTCGAACATAATCTTTTTGGGCTTGATGTGGATGCGAAATATGTGCGGGTTTCCTCCAGTCCAATAGCGACAATTTTATTAATGACATTGTCATTCAAAGAAAATGAACATTTATTCATGAAAAAGACTTGGCTTCATAAAAGTTCATTCTTCTAACATAATCATTCTGGAGGTATTAGCATTTAATAGGAATAAAGTTTCATGTCCGAGTATTTTGAGTACTTGTCTTGTCAATTGTTGCGTGTGTTCTGCTGTTGTAAGAAACTGGTGAACCAAAACAAAACTGAGCTCAGTCAAAATAAAAAACTTTTCTAATACTGTTTGTAAAGAGTTAAGTTATCCAGAATCACTCACTTATTTTACATAGGGCGTTCCAATGAAAACTTGACCCCCACTGTAAGACGTTCGTCCAAAAACTGTCCCATGCGAACATCAAAATCTGGGGGTGCACCATCCTGCTGGAATGTTATTTCATTTTCTTTAAAATTGTCATCATTTTTTGAAATGTGTATAATCATAGGATCTACACAGTCTTGTAATTGATTCAAGTATGTGTCTCCATTGAGATTACCTTCAAGACAAAATTGGTTAAATAATATGATTACCAAGAATGCCAGCCCAAACATGCCATTTTTGAGGAGTTTGTGAATATGTTTCTATCACCAAATGAGAATTCACATCGCTCCAGTCAACATGAAAGAACTTTCGTCTGAAAAACATGTATTTTGCAGAAAAAAATAACAGTATCGTCCATTTCAAAACGTTTACTACTAATTAAAAAAATTCTACAAATCTAGAAATCCTGTCTTTCTCATGTTTTCACATTATTTCCAAAAAAAAGACATTAGTGGTAAGACTGTAAGACTAATTAAATTGCCACCCTGTATTTTATACTTACCTATATGCATGCGTTCTCTTGGGATATGGCATTGATCTCTGCCAGCGAAATGAGTATATTCAATTGGTGTTTGTGCCAACAACGAACTGACCATACACGACCTTAGTTAAACATCCATCTGTAATTCTTCGTGTGCTGTTTCTAGGTGGAATCAGCCAACAAGCAGAATCATTCTTCACCGAAAACATCAATGCGTGAATCGAAAAATTTACGTAATACATTATCTCTATGCATTCGAATGCATTTTGTTGAATTAGATTTTGCACTTGTTATCTATCTATTTAAATTGACCTAATTATAAACGAACAGATAGTTATTGAAATGCCACACCAGCCGATAAATTATCAATATTTATTTGGACCAACGGAAACGAGCTCAAGTATTTTCAACTAAATGACAATTAATATAAGATCGAATTTTGCGTAAATATGAACAAAATAAAATAAGAAAATTATTTATGTACTCGACAAATCTATAATTTGTTATAAATATGAAATACATTTTAATTGTTGTTTAGTAGTTTGACAGCATTTGTTTTAACATGTTCAGTTTCGGTGTCTTAAGTTGGGAAAAATCGACTTTGTGAAATGAGTGTGAATTAGTTACTCAAGAAGTGAATGGTGCGTGGTGGCTATTTCCGTCTGGGATCGAGTGAAAACTGTGTCAATTAAAATGTTATAAGTGGAATCGATGGAATTCTTTGTTCACTAGTGCCAAATAAGGATTACTGATTTTGTCTACGTTTGTTTTTGTTTTTTTTTATTTAAAGAACAGAAAAACTAGGTTCATGTCGAGTTAACAACAATTACTCATATGAAACACATACTAAATAGGTTTTTTCGTAGTGGAATCGTACTTTATTTGAATATAATTTACAAACTGAATAAATATCAGATATGAAAGGTAATCATTCCATTCATCTATATAAGATACCTGGATATTTATGTTATCGAATTTTTTCATACTGATTAATGATAGAATTTAGATATTTCCAAGTTGAATTTCATCATACTTGTCATTTGATTTGATGTCTTGTGTCGAGAAATGTACAGTTGAAAAATTCAAATAATAAAATGTCCATTCTACTCATATAATTTCAAGAAAATCAAGTGTATTTTAAGAAATTCATGAGATTTAATAAAACAGATTTCTAACTCAACAACAATTATCTTACAATCATCAACTAATAGAAATAATTATATGTCAGCAAGAAGTTAATTGCTTAGATTTTTTGAAATGAAAATTTATACCCGTCCTCAATTTATACAACATTCTTTTTTAGATCTTTGAGATAATGTCTGAATACATTTCTTTTCGTGGATTTCTTTCTCAATTTTCTATTTGCTTCCTTCATACTTTCATCCATGTTGTAACACACATTCTCTAAGTCCGAGATTTATGTCAACATATATAATGAGATATTATCTAACCTCTAAACTGTGATATATTTCGAGAACGGATTGGTTATCAAGTTAATTTTGTATTTATCTTTTTTCAAAATTTGAAGTATTGTTAGAATAGTAACAGAATATTTGTTTGAAGGTGGTTGACAATGTTTCGTGCTGTATTACATTACATGTATTACATTGGATACTAACAATCGAAACGTCGTGACGTAACTTGGTTTGGAATCTTTTAATCTTTATTTTTATTTTTCATTTCTGTTAATAATATTTTTATTTTT
>WOGP01001436.1:0-19095 GCA_015342065.1 Leptinotarsa undecemlineata | reverse complement strand
TTCGATCTTTTTCCGCGCAAGCGGTCTTCACTAGAATTTGAGAGAGGAAGTGACTACTGTCCCGGCATTACTTCAATGCAAAATGTTAAAATTTTGGCAATGGAACGAAATTTTCGTTACAAACCCCAATTTTTTAAATGGGAAGTATAGGTTTCTGATATATCGTTTGGAAGGTTTCTTCATTTCTCTTTTCAAAAATGTTATCGCTTTCAAGTTTATTGCAACAATTATGACATAATAAATCAAAATCATGTGTTTACCAAAATTCGATAAATACACTCAAAAACTAAAATGTAATGCAAAACGTAATGAAATGTAGAATACGAAATAGAACTATGGATATTATCGAAGTAGATATTCAAAATGTTCGCCGCGAATGTCTTGGCAACATCCTAATGTTTTCTAACATTATTTAACATATCTGGCGTGACCTACCTAATCGCAAGCATTATTCATTCTCTTAAGTTAGTGTTGAGTTATTGTTATTGTTAGGTTAAGTTATGAGTTGTGGAATTGGCCGCGGTGGTAATGTGCCCGACTCAAGATCGCAAGACCGTCGGTTCCATTTCTGCCTCGACCAGATATATTTCTCGGGATAATTTATCTGGTTGAAGCTAGGATGATTCTGCAACCTAAACTTCAAATGACTTCATTTTGAAGTAGTGCCAAATAATTACCGCCATTCAAGTAACCCTCAATAAAAAAGGTACCAATGATATAGTTTCCTACAATCCCTACCCAAACCTTAACCTTTTGAGGGAATTGCGTGTGTTCAGTAGCGACAATTTTGCCGATTAGCATAACTGTTAAGAGACAAATTACACTCATCAGAAAAAATAACGTCTTCTAATTGGATGATATTGTTATCCAACATGTCTATCATTTGCTCATAAAAATAAGTTTTTCTATCAGAATCGTCTTCCATGTGCTCCTGAGTAAATAACTATAATTTCATAGGGATTCATTTTATTTTGTTTGATATGTTTACTATCGATGTATGGTTAACATTGAATGTAGTGAATGCCTGTCTACTCGACGTAAGTGGGTTTTCCTCAAACTCAACCATCACATCTAATTTGAGTTCATCACTTATTGCATTGGCAGCTGTTTTTTTTTTCGTCTGTCCCACATGACTAAGCTCGCGAAACTGCTTCTCTATTTTGCTTATTGTTCCTTGAGATATTGGCGGTAAATTAGAAAATTACTCATGAAATAGGCGAGCTACTTCCTGTTGTGTTCGGGTTTGATCTCCGTAATCAATCATTTGAAAAACTGTTATGTTATGCATCTCAGTTAATCTAACCATTTGTCAGACTTGAAATGAACGAACTTAGAACTTAAATTAAAATACTGACAGCTAATGTTGAAACATACAAAACAAGTTGACAGGACGTTTCAAAATAACATTGTCACGGAAATTACCTACAGTTTTTTAAAGAATACCATCTAGAAAAAACATTGTTATGGTTTTTGCTTACTATTTTTATCAATATTTCATCATTAAATTAAATAAATTTTGAGTATATTGCAATAAGTTTTGAGTGTATCGAATTCCGATAACCACATGATTTTAATTTATTTCATCTTAATTGTTGAAAGCAATAACATTTTTGAATAGAGAATGAAGAGACCTCCTAAACGATATATCGCAAGTCTATATATGTATTTCCTATTCAAAAAATTGGTGGTTGTATCTGTCATTCTACAGAAGTTGAAAGTAGGGGTAGCATTTTGTCTTTGAAGTATGTCAAATTATAATTTATATATGAAGAGTTTCGATACTTTGTTAAAATATGTACCATAACCGAAATAATGAATTCATTCCATTTGACTTTTACACATTGTATGTTCAAGGAAATAGTTTGTAGCTCCTATAAATTAGTTTGTTAATTTCGATAGACGTCAACCTTTGAAGATAATCTTACAACCGACTAGTTTCTGTGATGAAAAGTACTATAAACAGTTTACGCGATTAAAATACAATGTTGGAAAGCGTTATAAATTGAGCAATAAACCCGGACTATCTTGCTCTATTCAAGCTTACCTTTATCTATCCAAGTACACTGTTTTACGTTCATTCGCCGAATCCGAGCATCGGTCAAGAACAAAGTACAACCATAACCCCTATCTAGATTCGTTCGGTCACAAACATGAGCTGATATTTCAGTCGAGATTTCATCCGCTAATTATACGGCATTACGGCTGATTTCCCGAAGGATTCGCCCGGTTACTCCATGTTTTGGAATTTGAAATATTGCTTTCAACATGCCATATTGTGGATTTCCTTCATGGGGAAATATATTTTTATTTGGTTGTTTTCACCTATTATGCGAAACTGAAGTGAAGGATATAATTTATAGCGTAGAAGCGAGACTTGCGTTTTCCATGATTTATTATGACTGATTTTTTTCGAATTGATGCTGTATACTTGAAGCGAAGCCTACCGTAGTGAATATGAAAAAGGCGTTGGATGTTCTTCCCGGTGAAGCGTAACCGTTGATCTTTTGTGTATGTCGGCTTATCCAAATCAGTAATACTATTCTTTTTTTCATTGAACGGATGGCATATCAACAAGCTAATGATTGAATATATTTTCAAAATGTGGAGTATGTATAATTTAATGCGGTTAGCCTAGAATTAAGTAATTGAATTTTTCAATGGCAGAAATGTAAAATTCAATTTTCACATTTCTTTGAAGATACCTTTGGGAGTATTGAAAATAATCAAACTGAGGTATCTGAAGTTACTGAGCCACTCTGTTTATATACAATTTATGTTTTTCGAAATGTTATACTGAATAGGATTCACTTTTACAAAAGGAGAGTTGGATGATATAATCCAACACCAGAGACCATTTGATTTCAGCTCTAGATTGTCCACTTGTTTTTGTATGACACTAACAGAAATATAAAATACGAGAAAATATTAAAGTTATGACTAAATATTCCTCGGAGTCAGAATGAAGTTTATTTTCATTGCAGTACTAGAGTTTATACTAGGTCAGTTCAAAAAATTAAGTGAATGTTCAAATTCTGCTGGATAAGTACAATTTTTTAATTTCTTCATGTTGGTACACTTGTCATTATTCACAGTTATAGCTGTACGGTTTGTTTGATGGCAAGCATCAAAATTAGAAGTGTTTTGCGTGCTCGACGTGTTGCATAAAATTTTGTGTAAAAAATAAAATCAAGTTCTCAAAAAGAATTTCAATTTTGACAGTGGCATATGGTTATTATTTTCTGAGTCAGAAAAATGTTTGAAAAGGATAGAAGTTTTTCACAGCAGGTCGAGAAAATATGAAATGACGAGGTTTGCTCTGGATATATATGGATATGCTCAGCATATCATCATCCGAAAGAAATGTTGAGAAAATGAAGAAACATTCTTATGGAAAATAGTCGATTCATCATTAGAGAAGTTGTTGAGGATGTCGGTATATCAGTTGGCTGATGCCATGCATTTTTTTCCGTCAATTTAGGGCATGAAGCCTGTGGCAGCGAAGTATTCGATTATGACATTGAAACCAAAGTCCAATCGTCCAAAACCAAGTAAAGTACGACAAGTTCGATTGAATGTAAAAATTTTGGTCACTGTTCAGTTATATGACCATGGCGTAGTACATCAGGAGTTTGTGCCACCGCTTGCGAGAAGCAATTTGAAGAAAACGTCCGGTATTTTCGTGAAAATACAATTCATAGATTTTGCATTTCGATAATGCACCCGCTCACTTTTCATTGCTTATTCGTGACTTTTTTGCCAAAAACAACACAGTAATCATGCCTCAGCTACTGTATTCACCAAATTTGGCCCCCTGCGACCTGTTCCCAAGATTGAAGAGGTCCATGAAAGAACAGCGGTTTGTGACGTTCGAGAAGATAAAAACAAAATCATTGATAATCGCCACTCTACAAGTACATATCTGTATCTGCAGAATAGGGAGGATAAGTGTAGACCCACATCACTTAGGCCACATGTGACCCATTGTACATTCTCCCGAGGAGTTTTAGGTCATCGTCCATTCTGTCCTTTCCGGGAAGGTGGACAGGCCACTAGCAGACATCTCGTTTATATCGGCAGGTGAAGGCCAAGACTCACCAAACACACTCTCTTTGGCAACCTTGAGGTATCTTACAACGGCTTTCGTGAAGGTTTTGAGAGGTGCAGCAACATTACTGTTGTTTTGCGGCTTCTTCAACCTTTTTGGGGTTCCCTCCGTGGAGGTTCTCAAGTGAGGACGCTTTCCTGCAGGGGCAGCTGGTTCCTTGCCTTCATTCAAGGCGGAGCTCTTGGCGCCCGCCGCAGAAAGTGCCCTTGCTGTTGGAATTGAATTGGGGGAGGAAGAGGGTGGTACACTTATAGTTGCTGCCACTCATGCCTGTTTCGTTCTTTTTCTCCTTTTGCCCTCAGCGCAGCAAATGCGTTTATGCCTTTGGCCATTGTATTATATCACGAGGTGATCTGCCATGTCCAGCCTCATACCGAGCGCGGTAGATTGCGGTGGACATTTCTGTTAATCCCCAGCCACCGCCATAGATTGAGGTAAGCGTTTCGGCCTAGCCTCGGGATTGGTTTTTGTTTTTTCTGTATCCATTTTCGTATTTGTTTCATTCATGTGTGTTCTCAAAAGTAGCAGTGGAAGAGTTGGTCGCTCTAGCAGAACCCCGCATTAACGATCCCCAAGGAGATCGTTTGTAACCGCATATCACCCTGCGGCCATACAGTTTTCGGCACGATTCTTTACACCTCAGCTTGGGTCGCTGGTCCACGGTGGCATATTTCGCAAAGGCTTTTGGGAAGTTTTGGTTCCCCTCGCCCTACTTACTTCTGCCACTGACCAGGTGTCTGGCTACCCCATCCGTAGGGCCACATTGGCTTTCATGACAGGGCTTCCAGTCCCCTGGCCCTTTCCCTATACGCCACTTGGGGACGTGCCCGATAGGTAGCCCAACCCACGGGAATAAGAACATAATCTCCAACAGAGTAACCAAGACAAGGAGGCAAGTATGAAAAAATGGGAAACCGTAAAAGTTTCGAAGACGGAACATCAAGGTGAAAGTTGTGCATTTTAGAGCTTATTTGAATGGCACTTCAAAATTTAGGATATTCCAATCGAAGTGTTAGTTATATGGTCGTCCAAAAGGTTTACTCATACTGTATATTTTTTTCTGATTCTTATAAATAAACTAAATTGGTGATAGTTTCTCGGATACTAAACGTAGAAATGCAAACCTATGAACAACATATTGTTAAACCCCATTGGTGAATTTCGATTTTTATCGAATATCTTTCGAAATTAACAGATTTTTTTTCTAATTCGTCCAACTCTGTATCTCTCACGATTTTTCATTTTCCAATTCTGCCCCACCTCATCTTGTATACAGCGTGTACTAGAAAATGGAAGACAAATAAAAAAAGGGTCCAAAGAGAGATATCTAGAGTAGGTAGGTACCTACTTTCAAACTAACAACGCGAGCAACTAATTATTGACAATGTCAAAATGGGCTTTACTGTTCAGATAAAAGAATATCAATCATAAAAATTCACCGTAATTTTGATCCAAGATGATTTCGAAATGAGAATGTGAAAGCTATAAGCTCCTAGGACGCTGAGAAAAGTTGCTGAAAACATTACAAAAACTAAATATTCGGTGAATCTCATCAGAATAACAAATTTTTTCCTATAAAATGTTATTCTCAAAATCATTCGCTTTCTAGATACAAATAACTGAAATTGCAATATACTTATAACAAAGGCCAACCATGTATTGAAAAATTTCAACAATTTGTTGTTGAGGTAAGCTGAGTAATATGCATCGATATAGAAAATTGTAAATATCTCGGAAACGATCACCTTCAGCGTTTACTCGGGAAAGGTGTGAAAATTGGGTTTTTTCATGAAAAGTTCGCAGCGCCCTCTAGATGTTACATGAAAATTAATGCAAAATGATGATTTCTCACGTCAAAAAATCACGAGTACCAAATTTCGTGTAATAAACTTATTTTTTGGGAAAATTATTTTTTTAAAACGAACTGAAAAATTAATTTCATCACACTGTATCTCCGAAACGAAGCATTCTCGGGCACAAGTTTATATAGACTTTTTTCTCAAAATTGTCTCAGGAATACGTTACTTGAATATTTCAACGTACTTATGTTAACACCCTGTATACCAGGAACCGTCCAGGATGTCAGTTTCATGTGACGATCAAATAATGTTAGGTAGATAGATATTCAAATGACCACTAATTTTATTCTTATGTTTTGTGATTTCATTATTGAAGGTTATTACGGAAATGATCAAAAAATGCGTTTTTTTCTTTCTAAGGTGAAATATCACCTAGTTGGAAACTGACCAATATTCATAATCATCAACCGTGCGGCCTCTTTACTCATACCTGCGGCCGCTCATACACTTCTGAGTGAACTGTCGATTTCAAGAGAGCCACATCAATATCCTCACTATTGCCTCTTCCACAACGACCAGTACTATTATCGGAAAAAAATTTCGAACAATCCGACGATATGGCTTGATCGAAATAATGAAATACTTTCTATTCAACGTTGATAAGAAAATGTATTTATAAGGTCGAACCGACCCGAAGCGAAAGGAAGAAAGACATTCCAGGTTTATCCGGAATGTCAAGCAGGTAGGAATGGGAATGGCGGTTATGAAATTCAAAAATGATCTCACCGTTAGATGTTATTATTCTTGGGCTAAACAAAAGCATGCCGTACCTCGTCTTTCCTTTCATGCTATGAGAAAATGAGAAATTGTTATGGGTAATGTAATATTGAGTTTCTTTTCATTATGACGATATACGGAATATACCTGGAAGGATCTTCTTTGAAGTAGTTGTTCTCTTTTCATTCATTCATTGAATTTTTCTGAAATATTCCGCCAAGAAATTGAAGATTCGATAGCTACATGGCTCAGATTCACATTCTGCAGCGGCAAAGATCATCTCAAAATTGGTAGAGTAATAATTATGATATTCATATTGGAAGATACGACGTAACAGGGTAATTTCCAATAGCATTCACAAAAATGTTTCATTTGTAGATTCATGAAGTCTCACTTGATAGAAACATTCGGCTTCATCTATAATCGAATACCTACAATATTCTTCTGAAAATGTCCTGATAGGACAAAACTACAGTAACGTTAATTATAAATACAAGTGGTAAAAACATAGAAAGTTCCATTTCTCAATTTTCATAGAATGATTTTGTTTCGAAGAGATAATTTGGTTTGCAAAAATATTATTCAGTGCATTTCTTTAATGTCCCCCCCCTGGGAAAAAAATAATAAATGTAAAGAGGGTCTTGTGACACATCATTTTGAAGCTCCTGACGAATACTTCACAAGCCTAGAATATGAAGTCAATATTTTCACCTATTACAAAATGGGGGAACATTTAATAATTTCTTGAAGAAAAACACTTTAATGAATATTACCGAAGTTTTTTCTAATCTCTTGAAGATTATCACTTGGTGGTCGGAACTCGTGTCGAGGTGTTTGAAATGAAGATTTGGTGTTGGGAAAAAACTCCAGTAATATTCCAATATTGGAACCAAAGGTTCCAAAGAGTCCATCCCAAGTAAACACTTTAATATCGATTTTTCTAATAATAACTATTTTTATCTGCTATATAGTTATTCCAACAATTCGATAAGGTTTGTTTAGTTATGTTTTGTTTATAAAAGCGACAAAAAGTGTCAATTCACTGAAGATGACCCTAATAGAATATTAGAATTCTGCGAAATCATGACGGAAACCATTGCAAGGCATCCTAACTATCTCCACAATATTTATTTTAGTAAGAAATGTAAATTTTTCCAAACGGCAATGTTTACAGACCAAATTGCCGTTGTAGGAGTAACACCAACCCTCATCGTACCCAATACCCAGAAAAAAATAACATTTGTGCAAAAATATTTGGAAACCATATTGTAAGAACTGTATTTATTGATCACAATTTAACAGAGAAACTGTATTTGAATATGCTGGAAACTACTGTTGACCCTCTCATCACTGAAATCGTCGAAGCGAATCCTAATGAATTCGATATGGATATTGTATTAAAACAAGATGGAGCACCACCACATTACTCCAGACCAATAAGAATCTTTTTCGATACTACTTTTCCCAATAGTTGGATGTCCCGTCAAGGTCCTATGGAATGGCCAGCCTGCTCGCCAGATTTGACACTTTTGGACTATTCTATATGACTATTTGAAGCAGAAGGTTCACGATACTGAACCTGCCTTAATATTGGATATACGGCAGAGAATAATAAATATTTGTAGAGATATTGACGTTAGTGGTAGAAAATGTTCGGCGTGAAATATCGGATAGGCTGTTCATTTGTCAAGAAGTTCAAGGCAACCATTTCGATCATCTTCTTATTTGACCTCAAGCTTATTACCTCATATTATATATTTAAATGTCAATATATTCAGGCAATTATTTAAAGTTCCGCCATTTTGTAGTAGTTGAAGATATTGACACTATATTCTAGAATTTTGAAGCATTCGTCAGGAACTTCAAAAAGGTGTGTCTCAAGACCCCCCTTTCCATTTAATTTTTTTCCCAGATGTCGCTCAGTCGCCATCTTCAAAGTTTCATCTGTCAATTCCACTTCTGAATAAAGTGTTCATGCATCACTTGCATTATTCCAAATTTCAATTTTGGAGAGTTGACCCTTTCAAAAAATAAAAGGGGGGACATGAAAGAAATGCACTGTATACTTGTTTTACTGAATGAAAAATCCAATATAACTCGTGAAATATGAAAATGCACACTTGCAAGATAACATATTTAATGAAAGCCGCCGCAGGATCAAACGTTTGCCAATGTGCAAAGAATCAGCGAATAGAACACGTATTTGTCTTGTTTTGTATGAATTCAAATCACATGATCCCACAGAATTCAACGGAGCGGCGAATTCGATACAGGTAAATCTCAACATGTTCTCAGTCGATTGGAGGGCGATACAAAGAGAATCTTGAATTCGGCGAAGATTGAGTCACTTATACCTGCTGCAGTCGAATTTGGTATTTTATACTGTTGCTGTTCTACACATTTAATTTATGAAATAGTTATTATGTATTTGTCTGTTGATATTTTAGTCTATTTTCTATATTGAAGAAAACCATTATCAGCAGAAAAAGCCCTGAGCAGTGACTGTGTGAGGTTGCTTGTATGCTATTCATTCTATTGATTTGAAAAGATCGACTCAGGAAATCTTTTTCACCAGAATTGCGTTTTCAAAATGGAATAAGCTTCAAATAGTTAAGTTTGGTGTATTTCTGGCATACATCGCTCTGAATGAAATCAGTTTTCAATGAAAATATCAACGGTAAGGGGTCCAGTCTGCAACCTTACAAAGATTTCCCATACTACCAAAGTTGCTCGTCATACTTGGATCTTCAATTAGGCGAGTGATTAAGCTTTGGATTCTGCTCTGCAACCTCAGGTATTTTCAGAGGCTTAACTTCATGTGAGCAATATTCTGTCTGTATTAGCAGTAAAAAATACATGACTTGTAATACAATTCACAACCGACATCAATAACAGATATACAAAGTGGGCAACTCAGAAGAAATGCTTTGAACGGTGTATTGGTAAAAGTGATCGTGTGTCCGACTCACGACCCAAAATTCCAGGGGTTCAAACCTAATTTTGATCAAATATATTTTTGTGCACAGGATACTTCCTAGGTAGCTCGTGTAGTTATTCGAATTATCAACACGAGTACACTAGGCTAATGATCATTGCAGCCAATGCCATCGACACCAAAAAACGAGTAATCGGCATGAATTTCTCAATCGATAAACATTTGCTTTAAAATTTGATGATAGTTTCGTCAACTGTGAATAGAACTACACCCAAGTCGAAAATGGCTTTTGTGCATATTATATGGATAATTTCAATTTGTCTGCGAATACTTACGAATAATTCCTACTAGACTGGTGAGCGTTGGGAACACTGCATGCTATACAAGGTCATAGCTCACTTGTATGTCACCTAAACCTCGGATCCAAGGCCCTTGCGTTACGCCTAGATGGTCTACCAAAAATCCACAAAGAAAATATATTACTGAAGCCTATCATCGATGCTATAGGTTTTCCTATTCATGATTATCGGCCACACACTAAACAACCCTACAGCAGCTCAAGAAAAATTATGGTCTTTCAATAAAGATTTGATAATCAAACATATGAGGCATATAAAGGGGGCTTTACACGCTACGATAAATCGTAACAATTGATTGAACGATTTATCTCTCCAACAAATCGAAAGAGTAGAGCACTGTTTACACGCTATGATAAACTGTTACGATTTCTTGTCAAATGTCACCTACATGGTCTTGAAAAGTCCTGGTCGTTCAATAAATGAAGACGGTGGAAATACCACAAACTAGGTTTGTAGATGTCATCCGCATCAGCCCCAGATTTCTCCGAACTCTCAACTTCCAAAAGTTCCGTCTTATAAGCCATACGCAACGCGATAATTTTTTTACGACAGTGTTCCCATCTGCAGACGGATCAACCTCCTTGAACTTTTTAACTAGCTCAATATAAGCTAGGTTTTTTTGTTTCTATCGGAGTATTCTCTGCTCTTAACGAGCCACTATGAAGTTCTAATTAAGTTCTATAAACTCGAATAAAAACTCACGAGGTATTTATTTGCATTTTCTGCCATATTCATCTAGAACATTATGTCACGAAACAACCTTACATTGCAAAAGCAGATTGGACACTGAGTGAAATCATAGCGATAAATTAGTGCAATTGTTACACGTTTGAACACATCGTTACGATTCCCAGGAATTGATACCGGCCGGCTTCAACCATCCACTCCAACTCCAACTCCAATCCCAATAAATCGCTACAATCTTCCGTTTATACACAACGATAAATTGTACACGATAAATTGCTACAACTTATCGTTGCGTATAAAGCCCCCTTAAGGTTAGGTTCAGATAAAAAACTAGTGAGTTTCCTAGTATACGGTGGTTCTGGTCAAAGACTTTATACAGCTAATTAGCGAAGTATTTCTAGGAGACATAAGTGCCGTGATAGCTCATTGTCCATCGTTGACACATTTCCGGTGGGACGACATTTTCTATGAACAGACGGATGGTACCACAATGTACGATCCGTTGGGTTTTGTGGTTAAAACTTTCCCGTTAGAAAATCAGAACATGCATCAACCTGCGTTACGCGTTGATGATACGTTTTTAGTATGGCAGCACAGTGAAGAACAATTTAATCAAATTCTTATTGAAACAGAAAACCAAAAGAACAATCGGCTTCTTGAATGTACTAGTAATTGGTCATGAATATGTGACATTGGGTCATAAAGTGAACAGGGAACACACGCATATAAAACAATTACTCCAACCATCAGCCATGACAAAGGAAAGGTAATTGAGTTTGAGCAACTCTGGAAAGAGAAGCCAAGGAACTTCAAAAAGATTTGTCAATGAAAAGCTTTATTGTCAATGGAGAAATGTTACAGATCGAGTAGGAAGAATCAGAGAAACACAACGTGGAATCAATATTTAGACCCACGAAAACCATAAAAAATAAGGTCTGCTGTGAACCCCATAGGAACTTCAGAAATACCACCGAGAGAATACCGGATACTTTGAAGCTATATATTCATCGACATTGGAACCATGAAGAGAAGTGTAGGAATCCTGCTCTCTGATTGAAAGAGAAATTGTCGCCTTGGGAGACAAATCAGCAGTAGCGAAAGATGCCCTTAGAGAAGGCACACATACTATTCATAACGATGTGACTATTTCAATCTGATGTGAGAGGAAACTGATAATAATGAAGACTGACTGACTACCTGGAATGAAACAAAACTGTTCAAAATCCGTTGAGCGTTAACCAGCGCACCTCTTTGAATTCTCAAAAGTCGAAACATGTGCGAGTTAAGAACTAACGAGGTTTCACTTTTCAACGTGTGATTCCCAGAAATTAATTGAAACGAAACTACGCCCACCACAAATGGTGGTGGTGCAGCATTGCCTTTGATGAAAGTCATTAGGATAATTATCGATTGGTGAAACTTTCAAAAGTACTGGCACAGTTGAGGCTCGAAAAGTTTAATTTAATTTTTGAAAAATCACTTCCTAAAGATTTGACACTGAGTGTATTTCATTAACGTGTTTGAAGAAACTGTCAAAGCCCATATTCAAACAGATTTGGATTTTTTCAATGGTATTACCTCATGAATATCGACAAAGCTATTTAATAGCGAAACACGTGTTTTGTAAACTATCTAGTGGAAATCTTACAATAAAGTGTTATTTGAATGAGTTATGAATTTTCTGAGTATACATCATAAAAACTATAAAACACATTTTCGTCTATCCTCCACGAATTTTCCAAGAGTTTCGGTCATTACCGGTCATAACCGAAACTAGTCACCAAATATAAAACTATCGCTTGAAATAGACAAAAGTGTGTTTTTATAGTGTTTATAGTGTATCCTCAGTGAGCATGAATTTCCATAAAATAAACAAGTCATCAATCAAAGAAGTTATGGATTTGCATCAATTCCATCACATAACTTTTATAATGAGATGATTTTTCATGTGATCTTTATTTGGTGATGGGTATGAACGATTATTTATATTTTTTTTACAAAATACTGTTCAGTTAAAAAAAATTGAAGTCAGTACTTTCATCACAAAAAAATAACATAAATTTTTTCAGTCAATATTAAAATCCCAGAGCAAGGATACTTTTCACATCTCGGTCATTTGTTTCAAACCAAATGAATCCGCCTAATTTTGTTCCTTTCATTGATTCAAGTAGATGTGGAATGGAGCTAGATCATCTTCGAGAAATTCCTAATGTCTCTGGAGTATAAAATTGAATTTCTTTGAGAACTCAGAGTATTTAAGTGTGTCGGCTTAGATCTGCGCGACTCTCGAAGAGATAGTCTTATCGTATTTATGTTTCAATCAAAGTTGGAACGAGGGTAAAGTCTTTATTTTATATCGAGCATATATTTTCGATGGATATTGTCGCATGCCTCAGAGCGAGAAACGGAATTGTATTATTTATTCAAACGAAACGCCGCGACGAAGATGTGTTTCGTGTTATGAACACTCGTGAATTCGTACTCGGCGTCATTTGATGTTTCTGAACGAGGAATTGCTTTCCTTGATTCCGGAAATGATTTGATTTTTTTCATTCTGGATTTATTCATTTCGGAAATAATGAAAGAAATATATGGAATGAATACTAATTCCTATCTTGAAATCGTTATTTAGCAGTGAAAATAAAGATGAGCTCTTGGATTATTGGATTATGTAGATTAACAAAATTGTATGTTACAAAAAAATTAATACTGGAAGTTTAAAGTCCCACATGTCTCAGAAAAAAGTTATAGATCATGGTTCGGTGATTATTTCATAGACAAATTATATTTCACTTGGAAATTTATACTATTTGCTGATGTTTATCACAGTGTGATAACTGTCAGTTTTAGACTCATTTTGGGGATATGAGAAAAGTGTGGTGTACAAAACAAAACAACTGATGAATTTATGATACAATTAATGCTTTCTATTGGGTCGTTGGAATCAAAAGTTAGATAAAATATTGTTTTCCACGATTGGAATGGCAGAAGGAATACGAGACAAGAATTTCAAACATTCACGGCATTACGAATAAGTTTTGCTTTTTTATTTTTCACAATATCTATAGCTGAATGATACTATTCATTCCTATATCCCTAAAAATGATAAAATATTTGAATAATTGAAAAACTAATAAAGATATCTTCTTTCAATTTAAGTCACCTTCATTCTGACGGTGTTGATTTTGAGATGAAATCATCACCCAATATAATGCAGTTATGAATTCTAAACAATATCTGTTCTGTTTAAAATCCATTTTTCCGAAAATCAGCTGTCGCTGATAGCTCTCAGAAGTTGAGAAACTTCTTAGTGCGAGCTAAGGACTAACGGGGTCTTACCTTTTAACGTGTGATTCCTAACACGTGTGTTACATTATTTTTCATGAGGACAAGATTAGTAGAGAAAAAAATAGTATCATGAAAATTCATTTAATTGTTCACAAACAGCTTGCCAAGAGCCAATCTGTTTTCATTATGGATACTGAATGAAAAATGATGATTATATTTTCTATTTTTCTGTTATGATATAGTATCTACTGTTTCTGTTTGGCTGGTAGTAAAGCTCAGGAACTTGTATGTTTCAAGAGCGCCTTATCTTAAAAAAAATGTTATGTTCGCCGAACATCTTTTCAAAGTTCTTTGTGTATTGGTGGTGTGGGACTGAGATATATTCATCTTGGTTTTGTTCCTTTCTGAAAGTCGTTCATTCTCAACCTAAACTTCGACTTCTTTATTATGTCATCTACAATACCCCTCGAGAAACCATTAGTGGTTGCTATTTCCTGTATTGTACGTTTTTCTTTTGGGAACCCAGCACGTTTGTGCTTTCCACAATGATGTAAACAGCCAGGAATATACCTATATATGCTTGTTTCTTTTCCAAATATATCGTATTCCAACAATCCATATTGATTATTACCAAAACGTCAAGAAATTGTAGTTGTCCTATATTTTTTAACCCATACGTGAATTTTATTGATGGACAACTACTATTTGAATGTTCGATTTCTTGGTATCAAATATCGCGAAAATGTCATCCACATACCTTAGCTGAATCCTAGGAATATACTTTTGCTCTTCTTTGGTTTCCATTTCGAATCTGCTCATGAACAGGTCTGCCAAGTAGGGGGACAAGGGGTTGCCCATGGCCGTTCCTTCCTGTTGTTCATAAAAGCAACTTTCTACCTGAAACTGATTTTGTTTCATACACAAATTAGTAAGAGAAACGAATTCATCGATTTCATTCTTAGTGAAATTATTTTTCTCTGCAAGTAATATTCATTATTATACCAAAAGTTCCAAACAGTGCATCACAAGTATGAAAGAAGCTGTTTTAAGAAGGCTTTTTATCCCAATTTGTGTCTGAAAATTACTTCTCTGCATGATCTTCACATCTGTGAATGAAGTTAATTCTTTTGAAATTCATTACTTCCTTCTTTTCTTTGAAAGATTTCCACTTATTTCTGTAGCGAGATAGAGTAGTAGAAACCAAAAAATTTTCTTTCCCGCCAAAAAAATTCAGATACTAATGGCAAATTTTAAGCCCAAATTTGTCGGCCTTACTTGTCGATCTTTGTAGAGTTCAAAATTCGAAAGAGTCATAGTCGATGATGTAAAATTATCAAGAACTATTTTTCATATCGGATTCGAGGTTGGTAGGGAATAGTATATTATTCAACGAGCAATTACTCGTGAATATGAAATTACTTACAGGGATATTTCAAAATGACCTTCATTTGTAAAGGATATCCCAAATCAAAGTAAAATCAATAAAGTACATTATTTCACTTTTCTTATTTTATTTACTTCGTATAATTTCAACTAATTTGATAATTGAGTAAGATACACCCATTTTCACTTCAGTGTCTATGTTCTTATCATCATCAATATCCTTTTTACTGATGCATCAATTCAGAATACTGAAATGAATATATTAGGGAGCAGTTAAAGTTACAGTTCCTCTTTTCTAGTATTCGACAACTTCAAAGAAGTTATTCATTTATTTTAACCTCGCGTGATTTTATTTTATGAAGATTGAAGTCTGCTATGATTCAAAATAAAAACTGTTGTCCATTCTCACATAGGTTTCGAAGGAACTTTTACGGTACTTACAAAAATGCTATAACAAAAACTGCATTTCACTGTCGAATGTCGAAAATTTTAAAAAGACTAAAGATGTAAACTGTTCTTCAAGTAAAAATCGATAATTGTTCAGTTAACAACTAGATTCCACGTCCATCATGAACGAATCCCTTTTCCGCTCTAATAGAATATATAAACATCCAATTCTGGTTAGAGTGTATTATGTTGTCTTTAGGTCATATCGAATCCTGTTGAACGTTTCCTCGCGAAGGACAAATAACACTGTTATCGATTGGTAGATGTACACATCACCTTGTTAGTTTTCCGACGTGAATGTCAATATGTGTGAAATGTGTGTGTGTGTGCTCTTCTCTCGACCGTGTGTCTTGACATTATTGGAATTACTACATGCACTTCAAGAACCCCTGAACTCAAAACGTCTTTCAAAGTGATGGAAATAACGATCGAAATACATTCTGAAATTGGAATAATAAAACCATTCGCAACTTGTGTGTTCATTAGAATATCTATTAGTTACGGCTTGGTATTTCAGAATGATGTTTCAGTTGACAAAAAGCAAAGTATAAAAAATATGTTCAACTATCTTTTGACATTATACGATACAAAAATTGAAGACTGTTTAGTTTTGTAACAATAATAGCTCATCTATAGATTTTTTCAAACCAGACATGTAATATTTTTCTCAACGCTCATTTTTTCAGCTATTTGCTGTCATCCAGATATTATGAATTATAAGGGATAATAGTCCATGACGCCAATTTATTTGATGAAGTACTCGACAAAAAGTGTCTGGTATATGATTTCTAGTGTGTTGAAACAGTATGTTTGGTAGTTACTTCATTCTGACACAATACATTCTGTAATTAATATGAAATATATTGTCTCTTTTGATCAAAAACAAGTTCTTCCTCAATGCAAATGAAAAATTTAGATTGAGGAATCCGCCAGACACACCCTGCTATTCTAGTGATTGATGACGCAACTGCTGATATCGAAGATAATTTTGAAGAAATTGCAGTCTTTCAAAATATGTTGCTTCGTGTCTCTATTCAACAACTACTATAAGGTTATCCACCAAATGAAAATCACTTTCAGTAGATTGTATTAAAAGTGTTGTATTAAAACAAAAATTAAAAACTGTTTACAGATATCCAGAAAAAAAATTCATTTCTGTGGATACAGAGAGAGAAAGTGATAATGAAAATCAGATTCGACACAAAAAATATCAAAGTCATAGGTGCAAGAGTATCAAAACGGAATATTTCAATATATCTATTCAGTGTGTTCGAAAGTTATCCGATATCCCTATACCTCAAAACTGAAAAAAGTCATTGAGGTTATTTGCATTGTTGATAATATCAGTGAATTCATTCCAGATTGAGCATCGACTACTAGTTTTCACGAAAATTATTACTTACATACAGTATTAGTAAGGAATACCATATATCATACCAGCAACTATATTGACTAACTATAATTGGGGAAATCAAAAAAATATGTATTTAAACAGTATCAGAGGGATTTGGCTGTTATTTCTTGAGTATGACTAAACCTGTCATTCATTATTCCAGATCAACGTCAGATTCTGAGCGACATAGCTGACCTTGACACGTGTCTCAATCACCTTGCGATCATCTCCAAGAGGAAGTTCAAATTGAGTTTAAACTGAGATTAAACTGAGTTCAAACTGAATTCAATCTTCCTTTTGAAGATTATCACTTGGTGATCGAAACACCTGTCGAGGTGTTGAAAATAAGTGTTTGATGTTGGGATAGAATTCCAGTTATATTAATTACCACAGAAAAAGTTTCAAACAGTGCATCACAAGTATTAGGCTGATTCAAGAGTTTTGTCCAAGGGACCAAGGACTCCAATAATCAGAACAATCATCTGGACAGGGTCGTCTGGATAGAGTCTGCATAGTTCGAAAGGAAAATCTCGATATTTTATCCGTGTTTCCTCCTCTTTTTGGACTATGTTCGTCTCGCCAGAAGCTTAAAACTCCACGACAAATATCGTCTTGCTCTAGTGGTCGAGAAGGACTACATCAGGCTTATTAGTTTTTATGCGCCTGAGAGTGGGGAACGCATAGTTTCAGTAAATTCGACACTTCTTGTTCTCTACAAGGGATTCAATATCTCCCGAAGCGTAGGGCAACACCGAAGTCTCATCAATACCGTGAGAGTGCCTTAGATGGTAATACAGCAGCCTTAGGGCCGCGTTATGTCGATGGATGTAGGCCTTAACTGTATATACTGGACATTTCAGCTAGGTCATTATTATATGTCGGACAATTTTTTCTGTATAGCGTCAGCCTCCATGGGCTTTTTGATGGTTTAAGACGTATTGAAAAAATCAATAAGCTCGAAAAGTGGATAATCCACATCAGCAGCAGTCAGCACTGCTCAACAGACTCTGTGACTAATTATAGACCAATATCTTTGATCAACCATTTATCGAAAATTCTGGAAAAATTCATAAAAGCAAGATTATTAAACTTAATCAACAAATATCTTTCAATTTCTGAAAAACGATTTGGTTTCAAAGAAAGAACTTCCACAGAAGATGCTCTATTGAAGTTAACAGATAAAAATCATAAAGCCCTAGAAAATGGAAAGCCTTGTTTAAGTCTCTCCGTTGACCTAAGCAAGGCCTTCGATACTGTGGACCACTCTATATTAGTACAAACATCAGAAAGGAAATGAATTCGAGGAAATTGTCTCAATATTAGTAGTTATTTAGAAAAAAAACAAGTAGTGAAAATAGGTGATGACCTGAGTGAACTGCAATATATTAAATGTGGTGTACCTTAAGTTACTGTTCTTGGCCCTGTTCTTTTCAACCTTCATGTCAACGATGTGTTTGAACTCAACAGAGCAGAAAGAGTAATTGGATACGCCGATGATACTATAATATTTTATCAGGCGGTTACTTGGGACGAATTAAAAAACATGGTGGAAAAAGATTTTATTCTTATAAATGACTGTTAACTGTCAATCTGGAAAAAACTAAACTTATCACCTTCAGTTGCAATAAATCCAGGGCTGCACGTTTCCATCAAATTAGTAAACTTACCTGAAAAAACATTATATATCGAATCTGTGAGGAGCATTGAATATCTAGGCGTATACATCTATAATAACTTGAGGTGGAACTATCATATCAACTTTGTTATTATAAAACTGCGTAAAATTATTCATCAATTCCATACTCTTAAAAAATGTTTGTACATCATCGAATTGAAAAAACTATAGTATTTTCTTGTTGAGAGTCATTTGAGATACGCTATTACGGTTTGGGGAAACGTATCTAGGATATATTGGAATCCTT